>CAEGAE010078668.1:0-17608 GCA_903067095.1 Girardinus metallicus | reverse complement strand
AAGGACCGGAGGAGAAACATTTTTCTTAGAGTACTTGAAATACAGCCAATAAAACAGGAAGTACCCCAGCCCTATCAGATGCAGCTTCCGGTTGTCGTGAAAAAGGTCAATTCTTCGCTCAAGTGGCCATAAAGTCGTCTTCTCCGACAGATCTTAGCTCAAAAATGTCCCTCTCTTCCGTTTTACCAGTAAGAATGCCAGAGTACGTAAACAAGAGTTGGGTTTTTTTTTTTAAATATCCGGCACCTTTAGACCGCTTTGTTACAACAGCACCACCTGCTGACAAAAACGAGAATTACAACAAATACGTAAAATAAAAGCAAAACACGGTTTTACAAAATACATATTTACAGGTACCCGTTTTTCACCTGGTTACACTAAAATAACCCAAAATGTTAAGGTTAGCTTAAACGTTGTCAGTGTGGTATCACCAGCATGTTGATTTGCATCGACTTACTCCATTGAGCATTAACATTTCTTCTCACGCTCACAATAAGAATGTTTCAATTGAAAATTATTACCATATAAAGTTAAATAAAATCAACAGTTGTCCTGTCACTTAATCACAAAAATATATTTTAATAAATAATCAGGTAATAAAACAGGAACGCCGACCTAAACAAAATCAAATCTACTTGGATAAATGGAAACTCCAAAGAAAATTGACTAAAATGAAATGAAGCCGATTCACGTGGAAGTGAATTACATTCAAATGAACTGAATCAATCCAAAATGCACTGAACTCGGCTGCTCTGAAATATAATGACATGATTTGAACTGAGTTTACCTGAACTGAATTAATGCAACTCGGGACCCCAGACCAAGTCATTTCATTCCAGCAGGGCTGCTGTGATCAGAAAAGCAGGGAAAGTCGCGACTCATTTGTTATTGTGTTAGGAAGCATGTGACTTTAGTGCGTGAATTAATGGAATGGAGACAAATACACCATTACTCTTTACTCCAGTAACAAAACCGGGAAGGAGGCTAAATAGTCTGATATATTGCCCCACATAGGGGTTGTTTAGGAGAAAAAAAAGGTTGATAAATAATATACAAATTCTGTTTAGCATGACACCCAATAACTAAAACTGTACTGCACTTGTTTTGCTCATTATGTCAACCGTCATCCAACACAATTGTCTTTCCAGTTGTAATATGATTCTAAAACAAAAGGATTCACATCTAAAAGGTCAAAAAGCCAATAATACCAGCAGTAAGGCTAATGTTTGATGAAAATGGCATCCCCGAGAGTAAAAATCTGGCACAGAAAAGAGAAGTTTTTTTCTCTCTCTCAAGAAAATTAAGTTAGATTTATAACTGAGTAAGATCAGATTGATAATAAAAATGTTTTGGCTCATTCACGTCTTTGTCAAAGGAATGAAAGCATTTAAATTGGCTTCGGCTCATGTTGCCGCTCCCTCTTTAATGGAACAGAACGGAGGAAAAATCCAGAGAAAAGAAAATGTCTTAAACAGAGAAACAGCAGGAACACAATCATTCATAGCTGGCCCGATAAGTTGTGCTCCTGTTGTTCCCTAACCCATTCACGTAGCGCAGACTGCCTCAGAGTAATTTGGAGCCAAGGGCAGTCACCGCTGAATCATCATTGTGATACACTGAAATACAAAATGGTTGTAAAGTGAGCTTATCAAAAGTCTGGTGATATTTGTGGGCTTAGAGCCTACAGACTGGTGAATAGCTTGATGATTTCAGAGTTTCTTGGTTGATACATTATTAATCTTCTTAAACCATTTTAATCCCTCAGAAGGAATGTCCATGAGCACATTTTGGTTTGATTTGTGAAACTTCACTCAAAGCTCTGAGCTTCATCTGATAACGCTGAAAATCCCTTTTTAGTTAAAACTGCCAGCAGTAAATTTTGCTATTACAGTTGGAAGTTAACTTTTTTTTTTTTTTTTCCGTCTGACTATTCTCAAGTCTCGAGACGCTTTCGTAACCAGCTTCCCCGTGTTAATCTCAAGGTAACGTTTGCCGCAGTTTCAAAATGTTTGTTGTTTTAGAATCAATTCCTTTAGAAAATGACAATGGAAATGGTTAGACAACGGGTCTGGTTTCCTTTGTGTTGGACGTTTAGTCACGATAAGATTATTTATTTACACCATTATCTTGGGTCGCAGTGTGTGCTCTCCTCTGTGGCGACAAGTCAGATAGAAAAAATGATGTATTAGCTTCGCACCAGGGTCATAATTTAGATGCAAAGTTCTGGAATAACTAATGCAAAATAGTCGCAATTCTGCAAATTAATTGTATATCCAATACATTTAGTTTAAGATGAGTCTTAAACTACAGCTGAATCGCATTGCACTGCGAATCACGTGAATGTGCCTCAGTTCGAACCATTTTGTTGCGCGCTGTGCATTTTTTGTTTTTAAATCACATGTACAGTTTTACTACGCATAGGGACTCGGTTTCCCTAGAATGACTTGTGCCAAACTGCAGACCTTGACTTTTTCCTCTCGGCCACATTTGATAAAGGTTGCCTGTGAATGGATCCTCTAACCCGACCCTTGAATCTCTGCATCTCCTCCATTCATAAGCGTTAGACCTCTAAGCTGCTTTTCACATTAGTGCTCTATTGTGTAACAGAGGTTTGTCATGGCCTGGCAGGTTCTTTTCATTTTCAAATGATGGTTGAAATCAGCTTGTTTTAAGTCAATGATTGCTTAATATTGACGAAATGTGCAACTTCCACTGGGTGATTTTTTTTTTTTTTTCATGGGGGGAAATGTCCTGTGAAGCAACGTTCCACTGGAATCAGTACTTTTTATTAGGAAAATATCAATATTCAGGAATTATTAACTTCAAATAAGCTCTTAAATTTTGCTGAAAAAGTTAAAAGTGTTGTAGGATACTTGCCCTAGAAACTAGACTAAAATGCTCAGTAAGATGTTTTTGTTTTTGCAGATTGCTCTGTGAAATGTTTAAAAGTTTGAATGTTATTTTATGTCCTGACCTTGTTTTAAGCATCTCGCCAGTTCCTGATCAAAGCCTTTACATACATGCTGTATTTATAGTACCTCACGATTTCCTGCATGCTCCTGCATCTTCCATTAAGACATTTTTAAAGCATTCTGCGCGTCAAGTGATTCCCATGCTGCAGTAATGGTGCTGTACTTTTAACAATGAGCAGATAAACCTCTCCTAGTCGGTTAATTAACCCCAGAACTTGAATTCTTTTCAGGGGAAAAGCCCTCGTCAGGGAATCCCATAAGCAATGCACAGTCATCCATGGATTTTGTGGGTTTCTCGATGCAGGCGTAATCAACTTCTACCGAGGCAGCGAGCGCATCTGGCTGTGCCGCTTATCGATCTGTGTTGTCTTCTGCCCAACTTTAAAAGGATGCATTAGGTCAAAGCGTGGTCAGATAAGGATGAGGTCCGCATCAGTAGTTGGTCATCTTTCAGCCGTTGGCCGGCTCCTTCCAGTGGCTCCAGGTAATGGATCCAAGCTCTTGGATGACAGTGGCTTCCAGCCTCAGCTGCCGCTCAAAGATGCCGGCCGGAGTTTCAGAGATATTCACATTCTGTTCAGCTGGCTCGTCATTTATAGCAGCAGCCAATTACGCTACCTCTCCTCCACCAGTGCACCTTGTTCATTACTGGTCCAGCCATGGGTCCAGCCATTCTCTCATCACATGCCCGTAAAAATAATGAAAAAAGTCGCTTTCGGTATTTCTTTTGCTCCTTTTTTTTTTTTTTTTACTCGGGGATCTGTGCGAGTTCTTGGCACTTTGTACTTTCTGTACTTGTTGACTAGTTCAGGTAAGAACATGTTGGCTCTGGCAGATTGATTTCTGCTTCCTTCTTTTCCCCCCAAAGTTTTTACCACTTTTTCTCTCCCACCTTTCGGTAGTTCGCCTACTTTTCAGGGGAAATAATGAGTGTTAATGGCGATGAAAATGTACATACTGCATGTGGGGAAGGTCACAATGTTTAAATTTTCAGTTTTAGGCTAAATTTAGTCTGGGCTCATTTTAAGGAGGTTATGAATCTGCCTGCATATGTCAAAAAAAAAAACGGTGCTAATAGCTTTTTAGGTGCCATTCTCACTAATTGTATGGATACATACTCCAGGAATAATTGAATTTTTATAATAATTCCAATTTTGAAGGCTTAAAAATGAAAACTAGAGATTTGCATTGGAATAAAGTCAATCCTCCTTGTTTTTTATACTACAACCACAAACCTCAGAGGATTTTTGTGATGGACAAATGCAAAGTAATAAGTCATTGTGAAGAGGAAAGAAAAGGACACATAATTAG
Organism: Girardinus metallicus; assembly: GCA_903067095.1. Classification (NCBI taxonomy): domain Eukaryota; kingdom Metazoa; phylum Chordata; class Actinopteri; order Cyprinodontiformes; family Poeciliidae; genus Girardinus; species Girardinus metallicus. The sequence goes on along the minus strand of CAEGAE010078668.1, from coordinate 13,325 downwards.
TATGTAGACACGGGCTGAGTGGACCATTCCAACACAGAGATGTAAACCATTTTATTGTAGCTCTGTATGTTTGGAGGTATTGTCCTGTTTCCATCCACCAAAAGGTTCTCTTTCAGGATCGACTCGTCAATAAGTTATTTTCTTTCAAATCTACTCTGACCAACCTTCTAATTTCCTGCTGAACATCAACCTGTGACATGCAGTGTGTGGAGGCAGGTGAGGCATCATGACAAGTAATAGGAGAAAATCAAATTATCCATCAAATTAGTTAATACATTTGTTTTCTGCAGGAGTTCAACATTTTTATAGTGGAAAATGCTGAGTTTTGCGTATTCAAATACATTCAAGAATTGCAAGGTGAGCTGCATCACTTCAGCGTGTATTTACACATGCTGGCGTGACGTATCGAGTATCTCTGATAGGTGGAAATGCGCTGAGGGAGGCGGAAAGTACCATGCCGCACCGACAGGGGGCAGTGCTGAGCTCCGTAGGCACAATGGGTGCAACAGGTGTTATGCTTTATTAAAACTTAACGTCAGAATTGAACAGATCGAGGACGACTCTCCTCCATGAAAGCTGCGTAACTTTTAAAGATGGACGACGTTTGTAACAGAGTGGTGGAAATATTTGTAGAGAAAGATTGGCGCACAATCTTAATCAAATTCAAGATCGCACATGATTTTCAATTTGGAGAGATTAGTCCATGTTTTGACCTTGTATGAAATCTTATTTTATTTGTCATGCCACCATATTGTTAAATAGCATGGAACTTGTTAAAGCATAATTAAGCTTTTAAAGTAGCAAAATATGTCAATCAAGGTCAAAATTGAAGCATAAGCTCCTATATTGGGTTCCATATATTGGTGCCTCATCAGTCATAAACCTCACTGCATCCCCGCACTATGATACTGCCATCACAGTCTTTCAAAACAGACAAGATGCAATAAATTTAGGTTGCTGTGGTCACATCTGACCAGATGACCTTCTTGTGGGTCTCTTTCAGCAATAGCTCTCCTCTTGTCAAGTTACATAAAGAGAATAATTTGAGAGTGCAAGACTGAAAGTTTTCCGCACCTGAGCGGTGGATGTCTGCAACACTTCCAAAGCTACCTGATTCTCTGCTCTCCTTAGCTGGCCTGTAGACGGAGACATCTTATGTTGAAATCTCAGCATATTGTTCAGTAAGCTAATCCATCTTAAAACTTAACAGCTCTTGCCCTGCATGTCTGCTGTGGCAGCTGATTTCTCTGATTACATGACTGCAATACAAACCTAAAAACCAAAAATGTGAAAGGCATGTGTCTTTTATTTATTTATTTTTTCCTGATACGTGTGCAGGCAGTGTACAGGCGCAGCTCATCCTGGTTAATAAAATGAAACGCTAAATGTGTTTGTGCGCGCCGTGTTTACATACGTGTTGCTGGCTTTTTTTGGTTTGTTTTTTAGGAATATTGCCGAGGTAATCTCATCGCCATCCACAAATTGCTTTAATCTTTCCCATACCCCCACCCCAGCTGCAAAAGGCTCTTCTGCTGCATTTCGTGATAATAGCTTCCATCAACAGCACTCTCAAATACCAGCGCACATACCATGCATACTGTAATCTTTGCTTAATTTTAGCACTTTCCCCCAGCGTGGATGCTCTGCATACGGAAAATTGGTTCCAATTACCGTGTCGTTTAAAAACGGAAGGATGCAGCATATGTCCTGGTTGCTGCTGGTAGATTTCAGCACAACGGACAGAGTTAGATTTCAGCACTGTTTGGGTGCGTGTGTGTGTGCGTGCGTGTGTGTGTGTGTGGAGGCTGTGAGTTCTGCACAAGTTGGCCCCTTAAGTGAGTTGGGATTAAGTAAAAATCCTCAAAAACACTTAAGAAGGGTAAATGCTTGCTGTCACTGGGGCTTGACCTGAGTTCCACCGGCTGAAAGATTGCAAAGTCACAATAATGACAGGATTATGTAAAAGCAGGAGGAAAACTGCGTGTCGAATCGGAGTTTGCTAAGGAATAGATTCAGATCAACAGCGTTGCAGGAACACACTTGATCTCTCTCTCTCTCTCTCCCCGGTAATCCCCAAGGACAGAACCCCGCTGACCAGTAATACCATTAAGATTTTTTTTATCTTCAGTCGGCTCTCATGTAATTACCCTTCTCCCTCCAGGCAAAAGACCCTCCCAGCTTGGCACCACCCTTCCCCCCCCCCCCTGCTCCTCTTGCCTTATAATTCAAACACACAACAAATAAAAACCCCCCTCTTTCCCCATTTCTACAGCTGGGGAAGTGCCAGCCAGTGTTTTTGCTGCTCCCGATAATGCACCAGGAGCGCACTCGTCGCCCCACCGAGGGGAAGTAACTGTGCCAGCGATAGGCGCCGCTCCCACATGTGCACATCTGAGGCACGGCATGTACTTGTGACCTTATACTCATGCATTTAGAGCAACAAGTGCACCCTGTGGATTCTGCCGGTATTATGCACTGCTGCACACACGTAGACCTGCAGGTGCATGTCACGATGTGGAAGCAAACAACAGCAAAAAACATACACATATATACATATAGGTATATATATGGAAGAGAGGGATAATAAATACAATAAGAACAACCGCTATGTGTCTGTATCTCTTGCCTAATTTCACATTCAAATTCTACAGTCGTGTCTAATTAGGGATAGCTCATTCCGTCTTCCCATTATCAGTGATTGACCTTTTGCTTTGGCTGTTTGAGGAACCGAGCAGAAGTCGATGGGTGGCCGGTGATAATAGCTTGTCATTTAGCTCAACACATGCTGATTAAATAAGATAGGCCCCATGCGTATATCACCCCAGTGGCCGCAGGGAGCAGAGGATATGTGCAGCACCTATGCTGGCAGCATAAAGATACTGCAGATTAAATAAGCAAACATATGCGAGACCTTTCAAAGATATTCACATTCATTCTCCTTTTTTTTAATTAATTTTTTTACTTATTTCATGACAATTTGTTCCTTTACGTATGTCTACAGCTTTTTAGTCATGCTTTGGTGTTTTTTTTTTTTTTTTTTTATATAACAATCTCATGTGATTGTTCACCGATTCATGTTCTCCCTATTAATTGACCGTGGTTCAGTAGAGACCCAAAGCTGTTGACAGATAGATGTCAGTGACTCTGTTTTGGCTCTGTTCCTACATTTCTGAATATTGGAGCATAATTTGTCCCTTTGTGCGATTTCAGCCCTGTTGCAAATTCAAGAAACTACTATTGTGGTTTCTTGAATTTGCAGTTCAGGATGTGACCGGGCCTGGTTGTGGTGAGCGAACTTGAAATTAACTGTACAAAAATTGTAGTAAAGCAGCAAGTTTAAGTTTTGATAAGGGCCAGGTCGGTTTGGATAGATCTTTCTAAATAAAATCAACATGATCAAAATATGCTTTTTATATTTACTCTGGTTACCTTTGTGTGATATTTAAAGGAGGATATTGTGTCAACTTGAATTGTTTGAGCTTTTACTTTATGCTGTAATGTTACTCCCTCCACCTGGACTGTTGCTTTGACTCTTCCCTGCATGTTTGAGAAATCAGCTCCTCCAGACTAGTGTCAGCAGCAACTAGCAAACACCTGGTGGATCTGTGAGTCTGCTGAGCTTATCATAGGAACTACTGTATTTCTCGGTTCAGTAATCCTAAAAATGGTTATTAATGGCGTATTGGAGAAACTTTGTTGTGATGGCGTCAGAAAGAGCAGGAGCTTCTTAAAGAGACAGAAGCCCAATTTCAAGGCTTCATATTGCGAACTCAAATTTCTTTTAAGTCATGTTTGACACACACAGCATTTCTATAACAACTAAAGGTAACATGGTTATTTAATTGTGCTATATAATGGCACTGTGTCTGGAAAATTCATAATATCCCTCTCTTTTAAATTAGTTTGATGGATATTTGAATGTGATAAAAGGTAAAATTGGGAGGAAGCCTGTAAATCGGCAAATACTTCTTTACACCACTGTAGTTTATTTTGATTTCATATGATTTCATAGCTTATTAATTGTATGAAAAAGGATACTAGGTTTTTAAACAGTTTTACTTCTTTAAATCTAAACTGTGTGGAGTGATCTGTTTTGTCTCCCTCGGTCAATACTTTGTGAAACTAGCTTTTGTTGCTGTTACAGCTGCAGGTTTTTTGGGACATGTCTCTACCAACATCTAGAGGCTAAACGTTTGCACGTTCATCTTTGCCCAGCAATCGAACTCATTCGAATCGGATGGATGCATCTGTGAGCATCAATGTTCAAGTCTTGCTACAGATCCCAAATGGTCTGGATCCTTCCTAAAGTTGACAAAGCTGCATTTCTGATTCGATTATATTAATGTGTATGTTGGATTGGGTTTAGTTAGAGTATTGTGCTGCTGCCACCATGTTTTAACATGAAAATGGTGTTTTCAAGGTCAATTTTGTAGCCTACGGTGACTTCTATGTTGGAAAAAGATGGATTTCGCCCCGCTGTTTCCTTCATCCCTTCTCTTCTGTAAAAGTCAGAAAGGTGGACTGAAAAATCTCCAGATGCAGTTCGATGATGTTCCACAACATCCAACAGCAGTGCTACATTTGTGCTGACAATCATCCGGTTACTGTTCAAGACAGTTGGGTGGACTCGATTCTATTTAGGGATATCAGTCCCACTTTTTAGATTTATATTTACAAAAAAAAGAAAAGGATAAACAAAAAGAACATATATGCTTTTCCACTTAAGGTGTGAATACTTTTGTTAAGTCCTGCACCTTCATCAAGCCATCCTTGCTTACAGGAACCTCCCACCCCTTCTTTCAAACTGCAACCCCCTCTCCTTTATGCCCATTGGCATGAATTAATAATAGCACTTCAAACAGATGCAAATTCATTGCGCTGTGTCTTCTCTCACTCCGACAAATGCTCAGGTATCCAAGAAAAGCCTACCTGATTCTGTTGCTTTAATTATTCCTCTCTCAAAACGCTCAGTTCCGTATACACCTACAGCCATTTGCACCTCTGCGTTTCGTGGCGAAGAACACATATTGTATGTTGATCACTGCAAACCCCGCGAAACACGCTGCAGACTCTGCGGCCTGCGCATCTTTAAAGCGGCACGTCACTCAGGTTTATCTTAATTAAGCGTATAAAGCATGCTGCGCGTGAAAGTGCATTTGAATGCAGACGCGCACAGCCTGCGCGCGCGCAAACGCTTGGCAGCAAAGTACGTTTGGTATATCTTTCATAAGCCTTTTGCTGTGTGTGGGCTGCTGTGGAATGCATAAAATATTATTTTCCTCAACAACCAGAGGTTGTGGAGGAGTTAGTTTGGGATGGGGGTGGGAAAGGGAGGCCGGGGAGGTTTTTTTTTTTGGGAGGGGGGGGGCGCACACAGTATTTGGACAGCTGACAGCTGCGTTGCGTGTACGCCTATGTGTGAGCCTTGGATAGTGGAGAGGGGAGTCACTGGTGTTTGAAATGCAATGAGGTGCTTTTGAAAGGAGCTCCTGTCACAGGTAAAGCAGAGTAGCGAGAGCAAGAAGTGTACGGTGATAAAAGGAGGAGAGGAGAAGTGCCCATGCTTTAGGGGTGGTATTTGGTATCTGAGGGCTTTTTGCAGAGGCCTGAGGAAAGCACTCAACGGCTCACACGCCAAAAACACAAAAGCCGTAGAAACATACATGCTCGCTTTGATCCTTTTGGGGGAAAAACCCTCAGATTTTGGGAGGACCAAAGTAAAAAAAAAAGGCCTTTTTCTTCTTCTTCTTTTTATTTTGGGACCAAAAGAGTGCGTGGGGGTTGCTTTGTTTAAGCCCAGAACAAAGACTTGACTTCAACGCTCAAGGTGAGCGAGAGATGCTCTTGATGTTCTCTTTGCTTTCATGCATACTGTAAGGATAAAGATATGCCTTTTATAAATCAATAACTCTTGTATCAAGTGCCCGTCTTTTGGCGAGGCGACGTCCTCCCCCTGTATCACCGTGTCCTCTGCGGAGGAGTGTCCGCCCACTCTTCACGAGCCACCGGGTGCCATGACGGGCGGGCGCTGGTTTAAAAAATATCGCTTTCGTTCAAATCCCGCTCAGTTTATATATGTGGGTTTAATGTTGAATTTATTAATGTCATGCCCTTTCGGGGGATGTGACTAATTATGAGAGAACAGCTTAAAGGAGAATATGTCACCGAAGTGAACTTACATAGCTGTTTCATCTGTCAACACTTTGAAACCGGCTCGTGCCGCTTGCACATTTGTGCTCTTACTGTTGGTGATTAATCAATAGACACCTCTCCGCTCCGGCCCTCTTTTCTTCTCCTTCTTCCTCCAGATGGGGAATTGATGACAGACACAGAAAAGGACAGCCTTTGAAACTGATGTCACTATGTGTATGTTTTTCCACGACAGATTACAGCCAGCTTTTACTCCGCTCCCCCCCGCCCTTTCTTTTTCAGAGCTGCCAAAACACCTATCTTCAAGTAGAAGTGCTAAACCACCATTTGAAAGTAAGAAAGTAATAAGAGGATGGAACTGCTGAATCTTTGCCCGTGGGTTTGCTTGCTTGAGAGGTATAATTTGGCCGAGAATACATGGAGGAAATGTAAAATGAAATCTCTGAGAATTTATGGCTGTGCCGGAGCGCGCATCCGAAAGGTCATAGCTCTGTCATTTAAGAGGAGATTTCAATAAAAGGCTTGGCCCCTCTCTCCTGAGAGACACTCCAGCTGTGTGGCGGGAACACTGACGGAGAACCGGGGGGGTGGAAGTGACAGGGAATCGCACCGCTTGAACTCGTTCACATTTTGTAGTAATTGTTGAGGTTTTGTTTTGGGTTTAACCAGGATTTAGATGTTGTGATTTAATATACCTTACTGCTTTAAGTTGTAACTGTTGTTTCATCGATGTATTTGTTGACTTTTAATAGAAGAGACAATAAATCCCATGATGCTTCAGAAATAGGGGGAAGAAGACTTTAGCTAGACAAGAAAGATGGCGGAGAGAGAAGTTTCTGAGTTCCCACAGCCTTTTTATTCTCTAAAGTTCGTTTAAATAGCTGACATGGCTCCTTCTTATCTATGGATTTGTCAAATATACAACAGTCGCATTGTAACCGCAAACATTTACATACATTTTTGGGATTTAAATAGGCCAAACAACACAAAGTAGTACACAGTAGTGAATAAGACAGAGTTGTGCAACTGTGGTGAGATTTTTGTTTTACTTTTCTAATTCATTCCCCTTTACACTGACATTCAAAATGAAATCCATTGAAAGCATAAGTCACATTAATCAATCAATCAATCGGGTTTATTTGTAACTGTCCTGTTACTTTCCAGCAACAAGGCAGTTCAAAGTGCTTTACATCATAAAAATACAAAATCATGGAAGACAACACACAGTCAACAATTGAGAAAATCAGTAAAAATTACAATTTGCCAAGTGCCACCATTACACATCAAAATGTTGGTCAGTGTTTCATTTATTACTATGGCTCGAAAACAACTCTAAACAGCTGGGTTTTTAGTCTAGTCTAGACTGAGATCTAGACAGTCTATATTTAAAGGAAGTCATGTTTCGGCTGTTTTGCAGTTTTCTGAAAGTTTTTTCCAGATACGTGAGGCAAAGAAGCTGAATGCTGCTTCTCTGTGTTTGGTTCTGGTACCGGGGATGCAGAGCAGAGCAGAGCCAGAAGACCCGAGTGGTCTGGAAGGCGTAACCCGCCTCTAAACCTTCACAAATGTAGCCACCCTCCTAAACTAGCAGGCCGGACAAGGAAAACATTGATCAGAAATGCCCTTGTTAACTATGGAGCAGTTGCAGAGATACACAACTCAGTTTAAAGAGAAGAAAAAAAATGTTGAAATAGTCATAAAAAGCTACATTTAAAAGCAATTACTGAGGATATGAATCATATGAAAGAAGTCGCTTTGTACAAAGAGGATCCAAACCTCAATTCATGCAAATCCAAAAGGTTTCTAGTACAACTTCACCAACTTCCAAAGGAGAAGGGTCAGAGATGTGATGTGGCGAAGACTTCAGTAACATCTGAAGTGCTAAAAAACAACTTTATTTAGTAGGCCGACACTTTTCAGCTTGTGGCCTTCTTTAATGACCCTGACTGATGGCCCTAATAAATGCCACAAGTGGAAACACATTGTTCTACTAATAAACTTCTGTCCTCCCTGCAAAACACCAATTTTGTTGGACACCTCACATCGCCCTGAACATTTTAGGCTGATGTAAAACACTGTGGTGGCAGAATCATTCTTTTCTCTGGGCAGGGCCAGAGAAGCTGGTCAGAGTTGTTGGTAAGATAGATGGGAGCTAAATAGCAAGGCTGGAAGAAAACCTGTTACTGGCCGCAAAACACTTTAGACTGCGAAGCATATTCATGTGTTACAATTACCTAGCTAAAGCCCAGACCTAGATGTATTTGTGAACATGCCGGCAGGACTCGACAATAGATGTTTGCAGAGGGTACTGGAGCTGACTGGGAATTCAGTCTTTTGGTGGAAACACATTTCACAAGGCTTTCAGCTGGAGTTGCATTATAAAAAAGGCAGAAGGCATTTAGTTAAAAATGTTTGGAAACTTCTCATGCTACACTGGAATTTAATTTAGGGGCACCTGAGTAGCGTAAGATGAAAAACAGCTGCACTTCAATCCTCTTGAGATTTTTATTTGTATGAAATTTCAAGAAAAAATGTCAATTCACAATGGTGCTTACATGAGAAGTTCGGTATTGTACAATAGACACCATAATGTGTTGGCCTTTCATATTGAATGCCAGTGGAATAAAGACCATTTCTTTTAATGTAACATGATCAAATATGGAAAAGCTTAAAGGTGTGAATAAATAATTTCCAAGAGGAGGCTGTATTGAGCTGAGGAGAGGGGGAAAAAAATCCCCTATTTAACTCCTAACACCCCTGGAGATCAAGCATACACTCAAGATGGGGTAAAAAAAAAAAACGGTCTTTCTAGTGGAGCTGGTGAGCGTTGTTGACAGCATTGATCCAGGATTCCTCATTATGGAATGAGAGAAACCCCTTCAGCAACGTCACCCTGGAGAGCGATGGAGCTAGACAAGGGGATTGAGAGCGAGAGGGGAGGAAAGAAACGAAGAGGAAAATCGAAAAAAAGGGGAAAAAAACGTGGGGCAAACCGGGAGAATATTCTAGAAGAATACTCAAAACAAACGGACAGAGCAGGAGGAAATAAAAGGAAGATCATCGAAGAGATTTGCTTTAAACCGTCGAATGAATAATTGTTAGTTTGTAGTTACAGTGTGCAACAACCCTCCTAAATTGATCACCTTCCAATCAATCACAAGCCCACAAGGTACACGGAGTTCTGAGAAGAGGAGGGGAAAAAAAAAAAAAAATACTCAGCTGGCTTTGCTTTCTGAACGCACAAGGAATGAGGAACCTGCTCCCGGAGCCGGACTCCAGCTGTGAAGCGAAGTAGTGCATGTGTACCTAAAATCCGATATTAGCGCTGAGGCTTCTGGCAGCATTAAGGCAGGGATTGCGTAACGGAACTACCTCCTTGTTTCACGACGGCACGTGACCTCACATCCCAGCCGCTTTCAGAGGAGGGCTGTGCAAAAATAACCACCCGCGGCTCGTAACCTGACAAAGAAAAGTGTGAGAAATCAGGTTAATAACAGGACACCTTTCCACTTGGATTCCTCTTTCCTGCGCTCTGTTTTGGCATTCTTTCTGTTTTCTCACGTTGCAACAAAACTCTCCTGGTACTCTCCTTCAGCTGTGCTTCCACTTTGTCCAAATGGGGCAGGAATAATTGGATCTGCAAACATTATCTCATGGAGATAGTGCTGCTTTCCTTTTGTTTCCACCGACATTCTTCTTGTCTTTTTTTTTTGCTCAATGAGATACTACTTAATGAGGTTATAACGTTTAATGTGATTTACACTATAATAAGATGACATCAAATTTAATGTAACTGACATTATGTCTGAAATGCACTCTAATAGGCACTACAAGAGCATCTGTGGCCCTAATGATGCTTATTATCAAATAAAATGTCGGCTGGTTTCACTTCCTTAACTTTACTTAGCCTGAAAGCTCGTGACAGATTCGGATGCAGAGCCTCTCCGAACTCCAAGCACGTCGAGGATGCAAAAAACCTCCCCCTGAACTTTCCGCCAGGCGTGTTTTCCGGGAGAATATGCGAGGCCAGACCATAACCGCTCCTCCCCGAGTCCATTATCTCGCCTCCATGGGCCATAATGGTAGAAAAGGAATCACAGTAAAACACTGTGACATTTCAAATTTCTGCATTGAGCCCGGTTGTCAAGGAGATATCTCGGTGAGATGTGTCGGAGGGGAGAAAAAAAAAACGGGGAAGTGCTTTACCCAGCCACTGGAGGTGTAATGTGCCTGCCATTAGGACTCTGCAGGCAAACATGGAGTTTCTGAAACGCGCGGGCTTTCCAGCTTGAGCAGGCACTCCCTTCACAGGGCTCTTGAAGACGCTGGAATCCTAATCAAAATCCAAGATTGTTTCCCGCCAGCGGCGGCGGAGCAACGAGGAGCAGTTTCTGTTTGAGGTACTTGAGCTGCGTCTGAGAATTTCCATTTTCCTGCTTCCATTTTTTTTTTTTTTTTTTGCTTCCAAAGTTTCAAATTGCCCATTTTTTTTCTCTTCTGTTGTACAGGGATGTGTGCATATAACAGATGTTGAAAATGCAGCAAATACTTCTGTTAGTTGTCTTTAACTTTGTGAAAACGCCGCTTCCTCACTGTCACTTCATGGAATAAAAAAAAAAGAAACGGAAAGAAAGCCTAAATGTATTTTCTTTTCTCTCTGCGTCTTACAAGGACCTTGCAAAAACATTGATACACCTTGAACATTTTCTTTAATGTTGTACAAAAAAAAAAAAAAAAAGAACAGCCACAAGCTGATGCTGACTTTGTTGGGATTTTCTATAATGCAGCATAGTGTATTATCACAGTTGTACAGTTATACACTACACTGTATAACTGTAAGCTGAAACAGAAATGATGGTGTTGTGTGCAGCCCGGTCAGAGCCAACACGCCTATTTCACTTTAAGCACCTTTTACTGCTCACATCTGTTCTCTTGCACATCTACAGGCCGACATTGTTTCTTGTTCTCCTCTGCCAAACAGCTAAAGCTCAATCAATTTTAGTGGAGAGCATCTGTACATATCTGTTTTCAAGTCATGCCACATATTCTCAATAACATTTTTGGTGTATTCTGTAACTGGACCACCGTAACATGTTTTGTCTTCAGGTTCGTTGGTGAACCTTTGCCCAAGTTTTGAGTCTTTTCAAAATGTCTTGTAGAGTTGTTTTTTTTTTTTTTTGTTTTGTTTTTTTACATAATTTGCTCTGTATTAAGCTCCACCCACTTTCACACACAGCTTTTTCCAGCTTAACCTAGTAACATGACAATAGTGTAACGTTCTGAGTTATATTTCTGTCATTCATAGTGGCCAAATGACAGAATAATAAAAGAAGTTGATCCAAAATATCGATACCAAGTCTGCATCAGTATCGGATCAATACTAGCGTGGTTCTATCAATACTTGGCAGTTTTAGATTCCCTCTTATGTTTTTGTTTCAGTTTCTGTGTTTTGATTTGCTGTCAAATGACTCATTTCTGCATTTGAAGGGTGTTTTGTTTTGTTTCTTATTGTTACCGTTTGTCATGTCTATATGTTAACCTGTTTTGTAGATGTAAACTTTGTAATAGGTGTGAACAAAATGACATCAACGAGCAAACGAAAAAAAAACACGTAAACGTCAGACTTTTGGTTATATGTCCAACTTAAAAAGTATCAGCATCAATATCGGTATGATATTGGCGATACTGGCCCTGCATTTACTTGGTAACAAATCGAAAGCAGAATGCTCGTCATCGCACATCTCTATTGGATTCTATTCAGGGGGTACAAATGAACATTTTCTCATTTGTCGCTTTAAAACATTCAAAATGCATTGATTTTTCTTCAGTTTCACTAGATCAATACTTAGTGTTGATCTCTCGCATAAAACCCATTAACATTTGTCCACATTGTTCGGCGAAACGTTACAGGAAGTGAGATTAGAGGAAAAAAAAAAAATCCAAAAGTCTTGGTCAACTAACAGCTCTCCAGTCTAGTATCCCTGTGAGTCATACATAAATTATAAACTGTGTATTCCAGTTGTTTAAGCAGCTGCTCATCCATGCTGCTTCCACAATGTGCCTGTAGGCATCAATAATCCCACAATGATTATCAGTCACACAAACAACAATAGGTTTGATTTCTCCTAGTTCCTAATCCTTGGCTGCTGCTTGGGTGACGCATCCGAATCCCTCTCTGTCCGCTGTCAGAAACAAGAAGCGCGCAGGTGACCTCCGCGTCAGAGACGGAGGGTTTTATTAAAACGTCTTCCATCCATTAGATCACTTTCCCCTCCCCGCGTGCGGAGCTGCTGGACTCGAGGCCTCCATTTAGAGCAGGCCTGGTGATGGAAGTGACAGAAAGTGCCAAAACCCATTGGTGATAAAAGATGCATACCGCCGTGTTGTGCTGGGGATACGGCAAGACAGGCTGAGAGGCAGATAGACTGAAGCAGCTGTCATAGTGGTTGTTTGTAGCCCCATGCGTATGGTGCTTTGGGGAAATAATAAACTGCATCATTAGAACGCCTGTCATTCACGAGGAGTATGCATAAGAAGTGGCTGGAAAAACCCACACCAAGGCATCACACAGAGAGCACGGGTTAGACTCGTTAGGTGGCTCATTTAGCAGAGAAAAACAGCTTTTATGGGATGATGTGCAGGTGCAAGCGCACACCGGCGCCCAGCGGAGCTATAAATTAGTGTCACGTTCTCCGCGTTAAAGCTATGAGGCAGACTTCTCCGAGGAATCAATCACACTCCCTTTAGATACAGTTTGTGTCTAAAACAATTTTGTGTTTCTTTCTGTCTTGTTTTTGATTTAATTTAGATCAAATCTACCCTCCCAAAAACGGTGCGTGCATGTCTCTGGTGACATCACAGAAGGCAGAAGGTCAGATTCCCTTTGGATATGCACATTTGCTGGTTTTCTGTATTTTTCCTTATTAGTACGTTTTTTGCGCAGGGAAAAAAAAAACTCTCTCACTCCAGATTCAGAACGAATAAGTTAAAGTGGTGCAATTCCAGACCATGCAAGGTTGAATCCGTTTCCCCCTTGAATGCAGAGGAAATGGTATCACTTTCTATGGGAAAGTGATACCAGGAAATTATTTGGCTTCTGGTGGTTCTTATCCTCTTCCCAAATATGCACAAAGCAGAACTGAGCTAAGGTGCGCTTTAAAAAAAAACAAAAAAAA
>CAEGAE010078664.1:0-14673 GCA_903067095.1 Girardinus metallicus | reverse complement strand
TATATATATATATATATATATATGAAAAGATAAGCATTAAGGATAATCATGAATAAAGGAACAGAGTGACCCACCGAGGTATTCAGGTGTTCCACATGGCTCTGTAATTGGTCCATTCTCAAATCTGGAGAGGTAAAAATCTCGCAGAACTACTTTGTTGTGGTTGTTTTCTGTGTAGTACATTAGGTTTTCCAGCTGTAAATTAAATAATAGATTAGAGAAGAATCACTTAAGCAGCAATGACAACTTATATGTTTGACAAAATGTAATGTTTATCGCTTGTTTCATACATAGTGACTATAATGTTTTTATGATGTAAAGCACTTTGAACTGGCTTGTTACTAAAAATGTTCCATACAAATACATTTGATTTCACTTGATATTTAGTAAATTACCTGATATGTCTTATTTCTCCTAAATTGACTTGGTAAATTTAAATTTGAGCTTTTCTTAACCAAATAATGAAAAAAAAACCCATATTGGTCACACCTTCAAATGGTCAATTAATGTGGGTTTTTGCTTAAGAAATGTTACATTCATAAACTTCCTAGAATTATCCACTTAGACATTTTGAATTGAATAAAGAGCCACCTTTTGGAGCACTGATGTAAAAAGATGGAGCACCATTAAGCAAAATGCTTGTGAGAGGTTATTTCCACAAAAGCTAGTGGCTCCACATCCACCAGTTAAAGACTCCTGTTCTAGTCAAACAAATAGGAAAAAGAAAGTGAAAACTGCTCAAATGGCATTTACTTGTTTATACAATTCATGTTCAAGTCTGGGTTTGTTACCAATCATATTGCAAAGAGAGTAATCACGCTCAGCATATTTGTATTTTATTTGCATTGCAACCTTGACAGAGAGGGGAGATGAAATGACTTCTGATTTTATAGGTCAAGCATGATTTAATAACGATATCAAGCCAAGCAGAGGCTGTAAGCATGACCTACTTTAATTTGAATATGTCACTGTGATTCAACTTGATGACAAAATGTAGGAGTCCAAACCTACTGGATTGAAGAGATACCAACTGTCTACCAGTAGGTGGAGTCTGGAGATAGATAACTGTTGTTTCATTTTAATGGATCTTATTAAGAATTCGAGACATGGATCTGTATGCACTGTGAGTGTCACCAGACAGTCGTTTGAGCCATAAAGAAATTGTTTACTCCCACAGTAAAAATGAAATGTTAAGTATGTTATGAACTGAGAAGACAGAGAAATGCTTTTATCTGTCTCTTCAGAGAATCTATCAAATGCAGAATGTTGCATTTTGGGATGTAATGGTGAAGAGGTCAGCTTATGCCATAAAGTTATTATCTTCTTACATCCACAGGCACATCAACTATTCATACCTCTTGTTTTTATTATAACATTTATTTTTACATTGAACAAACTTCAGCATACTATATTTTGATTTTGTTAGATAGCACTAAATAAAATCTCAGATAGAAACAAAGTGACTGTACCTTCAAGTTCCTATGAACAATATTGAGGGAGTGTAGGTACGCCACAGCCTCCAGGACTTGTTTGATAACATTCGAAGCATCTCGCTCTGTGTAATTCCCTTGGTCCAGAATCCAGTCAAATACATCCCCCCCTGTGGCACTGCAGAGAGTTAGACACAAAAAATATTGTCACTTTACACAGTGCCAAACATATTGGCTAATACACCTGCTGATTTTTTTTTTTAACACTGCAGATTAATCCTTGTATTGCTGTTAATGTGTTTTTACAAAGTGCTTTGCGTTAGCTGGCCTCGAGCTATTGCTACTGAGCAATTAAAGCAAGGCTCCTGGTTATTACTCTAAAGGACTTAAGTTATCTTTGGAGATAAATGATGAGAGTGATTATCACATATTGCTCTCAGCAGGACAACTTTAGCCCAGACTGAAAAGTGAGCTCCTAAGTAGCTTAATGAACACAGTGACAAATGCAGTCACTTAAAGTAGTTCACTTCTCTATGTTTTATTAGTGACAAAAACTTTGTCCTGTTTGTTTTAATATATGTTATCACATTTAAACCAAGTTACTAATGTTGAATTGCACAAGACACAGTTTACGCATATTTGGTTGTGTCCCGGATTAATCGATTCCGCTCTCACTGTACAGACTTGTTTGTTCCAAAGCAATGCTTCAGGCCCACTGAGTAATGAGTGTTACAGATTGTTAGCATCTCATCAAATCTAACATCTTCCTCTGTTGCACAGGGGAGTTGGAGTACACAGTAATAAAGGGAAATATTAAACATCTACCTCTCAACTGAAAGGTTTCTGTGTGCTAAGATGCAATTAACACATCAGATATAGGGAACGTGGACAGGAAACGTAAATTGAAAGAAGTACTTACAGTTCCTGGATGATGAAGTATTCTTTTCGAGTTTCAAATGTATCTATCAGCTGAAGGATGTTTGGGTGATTGACCCTGGAAAACCCAAAATATGTTAGAGGTTGCAGGGGTGTAACTTGCAGTGACAAGGTTTTCACAAATTGACAAAAAATTGTTTCAGTCTATTCATGTACTTGCCTGCACTGGTACAAATCTGAAAACTGATACAAAATCTTGAGCCATGAACACATACAGCAGAGAAAATGACTCAGTGAACAATAAGCCCGATTCCAGCTTAAAAAATGTATGTAGACCACATTTAGATTTAGGGATTTTTTTTTTTTTTTTTCATATTTGTGATTTTACCTGTACATTTTCTCAAGGTTGAAATCAAGCACAACTGCTTAGTCATAAATTGGTTTAGGCTCAGAAATAAAATTAAAAAGTCAGTAAGCAATACAAAAGTGCAGTAATAGCATAAGCTGAAACTCAAAAACAGCTTAATTTGATTTTGCATCATATAAATAATTGAAACCCTTTCTTAACTCTGATATTGCAATGTTATAATAGCCGACAGCAGTAAATATCACAGATGTTTACATATCTGTACTAAATATATGTATTTCAATTTAAAGTTTTATTTAACAAGCAAATTGCACATGATGTGCAAGACACTTCAGTTTTCCATAGGGAAAATTTTAGCCGTACAACAAGAATCATTACTTCTAGGCAGAACTTTTAAATACAGCTGGACTGTGACCAAGTTATTCAGAAGAGAGAGAGGATGCAGCGCATAGTGCTGCCAAGTCATATGAGTAATGGAGCATTAAAAAAATGAATGGTATCTCAATATTAATAAAAGCATGAATAATACAAGATGAAAGGTCTTGAACTTATTATATGCATTAATGTAATATTTCTGACAAACAGCTCAGCTGAAAAAGCATATTCCTTGAAATCATAGGGTCATGATTTGGAGCTGGGTCTTTTCTCTCTTTTATGTTTTTTGACATGAGTTTAAAGCTGACTGCTCGTTTTTTATGGACACAAGTTTGTCTGGACTAAAACGATATTAGATATAACTTTCTAATAATCATCTGAAATCAACTCTAGATGTTAAAAACACATTCACTTTTATACCAAAAACGTGAATAACTGATAACTAAAATTTACTGAATACCTGGAAAGATTTTTGTAAGGAGAGACCATTTGTATGTGTTGCTCCATCATGAATTTGTCCATTCTTTTACACACAAACTACTATCAAAATATGAAATGTTCTGCAAGGAGGTCTCTTCTATGCCTTCTGATCTTTAGTTTGATTGTAATTTGATATTCGAGTCAAATTATTGGCTGGGCCACTCACTTATACGTAGTTGAGAGTTATCTTGACTCTAGTTTTGGATTATTATTTTTGGATTATTGTTTTTTTCTGAAAAAGCATCTTCATATTATTACCAAAATACACATCGTCATTTTTTTTTCCCTTTAAGTCTGCCAGTATCATATGTTAATAATCATATAACACACCAAGTTTTTCCCACCTCCAAACTTGTGTT
Source organism: Girardinus metallicus (assembly GCA_903067095.1). Taxonomy (NCBI): domain Eukaryota; kingdom Metazoa; phylum Chordata; class Actinopteri; order Cyprinodontiformes; family Poeciliidae; genus Girardinus; species Girardinus metallicus. The sequence goes on along the minus strand of CAEGAE010078664.1, from coordinate 10,786 downwards.
TGAATTGTGTTTTCTGCTCCAACCAACCAGCTGAGATATAGACCAATATTGTATTCTAAAGAAGAGGAGATTTCAACTTCCTTTCACTTTATTACAGAGGGCTTAATTAATAGGTTAATTTATTGATTGCTTGTGTATGTGTGGCTTACTTGGGTCATTGACAACTGTGTCAAATTTATGGTTGTTAAGCCCATCATTAAATTTACTCAGATAAACATGGACAGGTTTGAAACGTGTCTTCCCTGTTGCAAACTTAATTCAGGTTTCATTATGGGTCAAGTTTAATTAAAACATCTCATAAGTTAATTGCTCTTTTCACTAGCACATACGCTGCTATTTCTATTTGTGAACTGATTACATACAATTTCAAGATCATGATCTCATTTTTGGCGGCCTTGCGGACTTTCCTTCCGTCCTTCTTGAAGAATTTCTTGCAGACAAACACCTTCTCTGTTTGTCTGTCCTTTGCCAGGCACAGCTCACAAAACTCCTTCCTACACAGTGAGAAAATAACAGGCAGACAAGGGAAGCAAACGTAAATACAATGTCAAAGAAAAGACAAAATGAAGCATCTGTTCATTTTTTTAAGAGCCTCGTTTAGCTACAAGTTTCCAGAGGAAACGAGATGTGATATTCAAATTGGAATAAAACAAACACTGGCTATGTTGTGAAATACCCAGAAGTAATTTAGTTGGGAGGTGAGCCACTGGCTTAAATAAAAGGGGCTATAAATAAGAGATTTGCAAAGGATCTATTGCTGCCATCGTCTAGGAATCATTAGGTTTTTATCCTTTGAGGGCTTATAGGGCTTCATGCAAATTAATTTTAAGAAGCAATACGATGAAAAATAAAACTTTAAAAAGTGCATAATGAAGCTTTAATATTAGGTTTTAATCTGTGGTTCTGTTTAATTCTTTTTTTGAAAAAAGTATTTTCTTCTTTGCTCATTTCCCTCTGATTAGAGGTGGATTCAAAATATAAATTAACAAAAAAAAAGCTTTTTAAAAATGCACAATCTTATTTTTCAGTACAGTTTTATGAACATTAATATACCCAGTTTTAACAAGGAAATGCACATGTAAAACAAACAATTGAGTCGTTCAGTCTGCTTCCTCACTGCTAATATGATTGTGTGTGTCTGTATGCGTGTGTTATGCAAAATCTGAGGAGAAATTTCTGAGGCCAGATGCTGATGTCGCCATATGGCCTCTTTCACCAATTGGTATTCATGCATATGGTTAGAGTGCACATATGTGTGGAGTGTGCTGAAGAAGAAAATGAAAGGTTCCTGAGCAGCAGGGTCATTTCATGTAGGCCTGGGGATGAAAATCAGAAAAATGTGCAATAGAACGAGCTAAATGTAGAATAATGATATAAAGAGCTTAAGAATAATAAGATGACAGTTCTTCTAAGATCCACCAAACTCTAGATTTGTGCTTTACTAAAGTGAAACCCTCAGACTAAAGCTAAACAATTTATGCACTAAATAAAAGTGGTGATTCTTGCATGAAAGGCAATGTTGTTGAGCCGCTTCTTCTACCAAAATACATTAAAGTAATCTTAAATTCTTTGGTAGGAAAAATGCAGAGCACAGTACCCTATTTTCATTAAGCAGGGGGCTTCAACTCCTTATTAGCTAGATGGGAATAAAACAAATGCAACACTTTTTTTACATGCTTCTGTAAGAGAACTTTTTTAATCTCATTATGTAGATGCCCCATCCCTCAGTGAACTCTTCCATAATGAGTACTAGTTGTGCACAAATGTCCACAGAGGTAAATAAATTCCTGAAGCAGTAAAAAACTATCACTAATCATATGAAAGCTCAATTTGTAGCTTATATTTTTGGCTTTTAAAACAAGTAAAACACTATATAACAAGGTATTACCAAACTACTTCCATCTACAAGGCACATTAATTCAATTAATTATAAGATAACTAACTTATAATTATTATGAATTAATATTAAGTTAACTCACTAAATTACATTGAGTTTTGTTTTCAATCAATCTGACAGCTGTATCGGTCTGCCTGATCAGCTGATAATGTCTCTAGCTAGATATTTTCTAAGTAACTACAGAACCTGAAAAAGCACACAAACAAATCATCTTTGATAACATTGCACACATGGAAGCTTATCACAAAATCTGAGTTTACTCCATTCAAGCAGCCTCTGAGGATTTGTGTGCCTTTCTACAAACTTACTACAACGTGGCCTCCATCTGCTAAAGTATAGAAACTAATAATGACGTCCCAGAATCTTATTCAAAAAATAAGAACTATCCTAAGGCATTTAGAAAAGGTTAATAGTTTCCAAAAGTCCATCCAAAAAACGTTATGGTACTTACGCTCGAAGGACTTGACCAAACTCATATTTGTCTGTGACATCAGATATGCTGTCATAAATCCGCCCATCTCTCAGGGCAAGGCATCCAAATGGCATCACGGCATTCACCTAGTAAATAAAGAAATGAATTTAGATTGTATTATTACTATAATTATCAGGCGAGTTAAATAATTACAGCTTTACAGAAAAAAACTGTATGATCCGCATTAGTCAAAGGCACCAGGCAACTGTCGATAGAAAGATTCTTGACATGGTTTTCAGTGTTAGTGACTAAATACAACCAAATCAGTTTCCCATCAAATCTGGAAACTAATGCCTGTGGCAGTCTGGTTGCGTGCCAGCCTTGTCAACAGATCCTAAGCTTCCTGCTAAGCTCCTCTGTGCACTACTAATGTCTGCAGATTGCATGCAGCGCCTGTTAAGTTTTCACATTAAACTTTAATAATCAAGGGCAATGCCCGAAAATAAAAACAAAAAGAGATGCAAGCAGCTGAGTTATTTAAGAGCCATGTGTAATTCTTTTGCATAGCACAACATGGATTTGGTTTTACTGAAAAAAAAACAAAAAACATAACATTCATATTTGAACTTTTCTTTTGTGTTTTGAGTTATATCACTACTACAGCATCTAAAGCTTGCAGCAACATACTTGTCTTCCGTCTTACAGTAACTCCCTCTAGCAATGTCATCATATATATATATATATATATATATATATATATATATATATATATATACATATATAAGCTCCACCTAAAAGCTTAGAAGTGGGAGAAAAGGCTTTGAAAAAATTCCAGCACTGCCAATAACTAATAGTGTGGTATTTTTTTTACTGTTTAGTTGTAATACCAACTCAACCACCTCCCGTCCCAACTACAGCTACAACAACACCGACAACAACAAACAAGACTTCTGTAACAGGTATTTTCATAAAACAATCATTATGCTTTGTTTTTTTTACCAGACCATAATTATTTCTTGGAATTACCAATGAATGTAATGTCTGGATATTCATAGTATTTTTTAAGTGTTTCCACATCATTCTTTTGAACAAACAATAATGTAACCTTGTCTCATAAACATTCACTAACAAGCTCCCTAATAATGAACATGACTTCACCATGACATACTACAGCTTCACCACCAAATATAACTTCACTGTCAGTTAGTTCAACCTCACTTCCACTCAATACACCTTCGCCATCAGACAGCAATCTACATAGCATCGCCTCCTATCAATGCAACTTTAACCTCAGTCAGTCCCATGTCACCAGCAGCCAATTTCCACTTAATTCAACTTCTTCACCCATCAGAATCAACCATTGACAGTCATTATTAGATCACCAGCAGGCTATAATTTGGCTTCTAATGAAGCAAAACTAAATGCTATGAATGGAAGGTTATGGAAAGATCAAAGAGAACAGCAGTGTGATGAAGGAATGGTACATTTCCATCTGCAACTTATGATATTTTAAAAGTATAAAAGATCCAGATCTGGTTCTGTTATACTGAATACTGAGCTGCGGTTTGCAAATGCTACTTCTGCACCAGACACTCAAGCTGTAGCAGATGCTCTTGTGAATGCAAGTAATATTCCCATCTTTACCTTCACAATGAATGCATCAAGTGTTGTTGTGAGAAGAGAGAGTATGGAGTAGGAAGATTTGTGGGAACTTTACCAGTAACCAGTTTAAAAAGATGTTTATTTTTGGTGAAAATAAATAAATAAATAATAATATCTTTCCAACAAATAGAAAGTTTGCTAGGTAATTTATTGTACTTTTCACTAAACTAACTTCATCACCACTAATAGCACACCAGACAGACTCCATGACATCAGCATCACAGGCACTATATTCCATTCACATTACCTAGCAATAATATGAATGCAATAGCATTTGAGGGAAACTTCACCAGAAGTTAGAATGACATTACTAAATATAATACCAATAGCACTAAAACCAAATGAATCTACACATATGGGTTGTGGGTTGTCTTATTGAACAAAGCAAAATTCTTTTTGAGTATTATCTTGAAAGATAAATATTAAAAGCACTGCAGATATTTGGCTTGTTCCCATAGGCCACCTATGCAATGTTAAAGTCAAATCGAGGTATCAGGGTCATGGCACCAAATTGTTGTGTAAAGAAACTATTTTACCAAGCACTGTTTACACCAATGTAAGGAATCCAAAACATGGGAGAAACAGTCTGGTTCTGATGCAGCTATAGAAAACAACTTCCAACCTTGTACATGTAACCCAAACAGTTCTTTTGGTAAGAGTTCACAAGCTTTTAATATAACATGATCATCAAATATTACCTTGTAATAATTTTCCACCATGCTACAAGACACAACTCTTTCCTGTAGTTTAGCTTCTTCCACAAAAGAGAGCTGAGGTGATTTTCGTACATTCACTCAATGCAACTCTGCCAACAGTTGATGGTGTTTTCCAATTGAATAAAGAAAGTCCTTTGTGTCATGAAATATAAGATAATTATTAAAAGCTCCACAGTGGCTAAGCTTGGTTTATTCCTTCCCGCAACCTTTGAAGTCTTAAAGATTTCTTAAATATTTTTTTTTTGGGGTGATAATGATAGTAATAATAATAATAATAATAATAATAATAATAATAATAATAATAATAATAATAATAATAATGTCTTTTGAACATAGAGAAAGTTTGCTAGGTAATTTATTGTACTTTCAATAAACTAACTTCATCGCCACTAATTGCTGACCAGACAGACCCCATGACATCAATATCACAAGCACTATTTTGCATTCACATTACTTTGCACTATTATGAATGCAATGTAATATGATGGAAACTTTGCTTGATAATGGTTTCTAATAAAGCAGTTTCACATGTGACTTCAGCTCCAGCAATTGCAACCACACCAGTAACCAGCGTGACCCCACTTCCAACCAATACAACCACTCCAGTAAGCAGTATGACCCGACCTCCAGCCAATACAACTACACCAGTAACCAGTATGACCCCACCTCCAACCAATGCAACAACACCAGTAACCAGCGTGACCCCACTTCCAACCAATGCAACCACACCAGTAACCAGCGTGACCCCACTTCCAACCAATGCAACCACACCATTAACCAGCGTGACCCCACTTCCAACCAATACAACCACACCAGTAACCAGTATGACCCCACCTCCAACCAATGCAACTTCGACAACAGGTGATATTTTTTTCTAATTGAACAAAGCAAAATTCTTTTCTGCATTATCTTGGAAGATAATATTAAAATCACTGCAGATTCTTGGCTTGTTCCTATTTTCAATCTATGCAATAAGTTTAAAAATATGTTTAATTTTTGGTGATAATAATAATAATAATAATAATAATAATAATAAATATGATCTTTCCAATATCAGCAAAAGTAACGTCAGTACAACCAGCAACACAATCAGTTACTCCAGCTACAACTACAACTGCAGTACCAGCAGATTCAAAGCTCCAGATGACATTTACACTGGTAGAAACTTTTGTCGTCGGCCTGGAAACACCTGGATCTCAGGAGTTTGTCAGTTTCTCAGAAAGACTAACTAGACAAGTAAGCATAACTGTTTTTTTTGTAGTCTAATAATTGAAATATCGAATGAAACTACATCAATATGCAATGACAAGATCAGCATGAGTAAAAGAATTAGACTTGTTAACTAAACATTCTTTGTGAATATCAACTGTCTCCTCTGACTTACTTCTTTTCTGTTTTTCAATTCTTCAGCTGAATGACATCTATAGGCAGAGATTCAAGTTTTTTCTGCGAGTTCTGATCAGGGCTTTCAGGTAAATATCGGTGTTGGTCAGGAAATTGTTATTAAAGAGGTATGAANGAAAATTCCAACAAAATTAAATGATGATAGTAAACTTTTCAAACAATTTTCTTCTGTTGTGTGACTCTAATTATTGGGCAGTTGTGCCCAAATTTAAATTTTATAAAACATTCAGAATATAAGATAACGTATTGTTGTTGTGATGTTTGTTAGAAATAAAAACTACAATAACAATTTCCTTTTTCCAGACGAGGTTCAGTTATCGTTGACTCTGATGTGATATTTGCAAATGCGAGCTCTGTGCCAGACACTCAAGCTGTTGCAGAGACTCTGGTGAACAACACTGCCAGCTTGAACTTCACGCTGAACACAACAAGTGTCGTTGTGACACGTAAGAGTTTATTTTTTCATCTGGTTGTTTATTACATAAAATAGATGGAGAACACTTGGAGTTAAATTTATAGCAAAACTATTCCAAAAGCCCTGATTTTCTTTGTCTTTTTGCAGGAGTCTCGGTTTCAACAATTTCTCCAACTGTGAATTCAACAGGTAACTAGAAGACACAACCCTTTCCTATAGTTTAGCTTCTTCCACAAAAGAGAGATGAGGTGATTTTCGTACATTTACTCATTGCAGCTCTGCCAACAGTTGATGGTGTTTTCCTATTGAATAAAGAAAGTCCTTTGTGTCATGAAATATAAGATAATTATTAAAAGCACCACAGAGGCTAAGCTTGGTTTATTTCTTCCTGCAATCTTTGAAGTCTTCAAGACTTCTTAAATGTTTTATTCGTGATAATAATAATATCTTTCCAACAAATAGAATGTTTGCAAGGTATTTTATTGTACTTTTCACTAAACTAACTTCATTGCCACTAATTGCTCACCAGACAGACCCTATGACATCAGTATCACAAGCACTATATTGCATTCACATTACTTCTCCATAACAAAGAGAAACTTCACCAGAAGTACGCATGGCTTTACTAAATAGGAAACCAGTAGTACGAAAATCCATTGAATCTACACCAGATAATTCATCCTTTTTTATAGCCAAAACATTTTTGTGCCCATCATTTTACTTTTTTTTTTACGAAACAGCAATGAGATATATATAAATTAAATTGCCACAAGTACCTTACTTATTGTTAATTGTGTTAGATTTATTCCTGCATTTAGTTTTTGCTTGTAACGCCCTGTGGCTTAATCTAGGTTACTGTAAATTTGCCCTGTCAATGAATAACTGTTACTAATTTTACAACTTCAACAGAAAAACCAGGAACTTCAGCAGTAACTACAGCAGCCCCAACCACGATAGCAATTACAACTGCAGCACCCACAGGTCCTCCAACTGGCACTGAGGGATTTTTTTTCATGAGATTTGGTCTCAACGAGGTTTTTCAATCAGAATTAACCGACATCACTTCAACAGCATTTCTCCAATTGGCTTCAAAGGTGGTCAAGGAGGTAATTTAACTTTACATTATAACCACTTTGTGTAATAAGACTGACAAAATTAAATATATTAGGATGTATTTAAAGGTCTTTTAAGTAAATGCTAGAATATAATGGGAACAAATATTACTACAAAAGTAGCAAATTTACTGGGTGCTACTTGGTGCCAGTTTATCATTTTCATTTTCTTTCAGATTAACAGAATTTGCCTTGGCCTCTTCCGTGGTTACAGTCGCTCACGCGTCAATTCCTTCAGGTAAAACTATATTACTGTCACTGTCTGTATTTCATTGCTGTTTTGTCATTAGGTTGCTTTTTAAGGTGCTATAATTAGATTTTTTTTGTTTGTTCTACTTAAGGAGTGGATCTGTGATTACCAACCTGACTCTAGTGTTCAGAAACACCTCTGTTCTTCCTAATTTAAATGATGCTCAGTCACTGCTGGAAGGGGAACTTCTTAAATCTACCGCACTGAATTATATAAGTGGCAGCCTGGTTTTAGGTAAGTTACAAGAGATGCAGACATTGAAGTACAATAAAGAGTTAACATTAAAATTACAAAGTGTAATGCTAAACAAAAATATTAGCAATAAAAATATTAGCAATTTCACACACATGCATTCTTTCAAGTCATATGTGGAATTTGTAATACAATTCTAAAGAATTTTCTTATTAATGTATTTAATTCTGTTTTTAATATTTTCAAATCAACAGCATCGGGCGGTCCTCCTCAACCCACAATGGGAAGTCTGACTTTCTTTTCGCTAATCATGCTGGCTGTGGCACAGATGCTGATCAACTCATAGTACTTGAAGCATATGCATTGTCATTTGATGCAAGCAGGCATGCAGTAATATTTAAGTTTGACATAACACAGGCACACTGTGAAACTTACCATATGTGGTAAAAAGATGTGTCCTGTGGGTCCAAGATTGCGAAAGCAAATTGGCATGTCCTATTTAATTTACTAATCAACATATGTATCTTTTTTTGTTTTTAAACACATATTTCTTTGATTCTATTCAGTAATAGCTTTTATGTAAAAATACAAATGTCTAAATTATCATGGGTGATATATGGCTTGATAAATGTAATTCATAACTCAGCAAAATAAGTTCTTTTATTTAAATCCATAATGTCCCCAAATAATCTCAATGTGGTCAATGTGGAATGTTAATGCTATGAGAAGAGTGAAAAAATGAGCTTATTATGAAGATTGTTATTTAAACTATTATATTGCATAAGTTGTTTGATAGTAGATTGTAATGTCCTGACACAGTTACCTGTGGTAAGAAATAAATAAGTAACTTTTAATGATTCGTGTTGAATATTTTATGTTTGTTTACAAAATGCGAAAGATTAATTCTACTATGGATCAAAAATGTAATAAAAAGTTACCTTTAAAGGCCTATGTTGGCATTATTTAATTCTACTTTGTTTTAGATTTACATTGACATTGCAACCAAGTACTGTACACAAGGCTTCTTTACAGACTTATAAGAATTTAATTATTATAAAGTTTATATTTTTGATCAAATTTGTTACAGAGTTGGAAACAGAATATTACATACTAATAAAAAGACATTGCTTTTTAGTGTGATGTTGAAAATATTTCCTGCTTCAGGTCGTATAGGATTATCAATATAATTTATAGATTTTCCAATGCCAGATTAATCTTAATTTTTTATTTAATTTGTTTTACTTCATATTAAGTACTTCATATTCATTAAGGTTGTTCTTCCTTTAAACCATTTGAATAAGTGCAGATGATGATGTAATGGCATTGTAAGTTTTTGATTAAGACGATTTGAATTAAATTTGAATTATCTGTGGAGATAAGCAGGACTCTAAGGGAGAATTGTGAAATTCCCCAATGAATCCATCCCTTGATAAATTGCTTAGATATATTAATTTTCTCCATTTGTTTGGCCAAACTGTTTTATTCCAGCATAAACACAACTGCAATGACCAACTACCTTACAGTTCAGGTAGGTGATGAGTGCTGTGTTCCAGAGATGCATGTTTTGATTCAAAATAAGCAAATCAACCAAAGACCAAAAGGCTTTAAGATGCTTTCTTCAGAGTGTCCTTTACTGTTATCAGCACTGTAACGAGCCCTGTACCAATACGGACTGAAAGCCCACTCCGAAAGGAATTACTTTAAAAGCAAAATAAAAAAGCCCAAAACAGTTTGGAATTGAAGTTCTGAAGAAAGATCTTGACTACCTTGTCCTATGGTCTGATGAAGGCAAAATTAAATTTTAGTTTTCAGAAGAGTGAAGTTGAAGTGAATTGAGCTACCTTTACAATGTTACTTAGAAAACAAGAAACACTACACCTGAAAGGACAAGTAGATTTTGACAATAGTTGATGGATTGATTGACTGATTGAAACAGTGATCATGATTGATTAGGCAATTAAAATTGCATAATTATGCACAATTTGTTTTGCTCCCTCTAAAGAGTTTCAGTATTCATGAGCCAAAAAGCTGGATTTCTAGTCACCATGCCAGTATGTAGTAGGTTGGACATACCAGCAGAGGGCTGCCTTGTGCCAAACATAATGGATATTTTTGCACAGATTTTTTCAGGTTATATACAACATCTGTAAGAATACTTAAAAATTATTTAAAGCCCTTATACTTTATATTGCCCCTTGTCATTATTGTTAGATTTGTAAGCACAATTCATTTGGAGCAAAGACTAAACACAAAAGCCAGGAAGCACATTTATCTGAAGAAACAACAATCACTTAGTTGAAATCTAATGGAAATCTGAGAAATGAATATTCACTCAAAAATATATTTTTCACTTCCATTTGATATTTCTCCATTAAAAATACATTGACTTTACAATATGAAGGAGGTTTTTGTGTTTGAAGTTTAATGGTATATGCTTTAAACTTGATTAAATTTAAAGCATATACTTTAAGTATGTTTAAAGTACTTACTTTAAACTTAAAGCAGTATCTTATAACTGCATATTATGTTTTTTTTTTTACTTGATTAAATAAATTGGTTTTATTCAAAGCAATTTTTATTGGTTGCCTTTTTTTATGTTTCATCATCAAAAACCTGGTGCTATATTACAGAGCCCCCTAAGGGACATGGAATTTTTTTTTTTTTTTTTTTTTTTTTTTTTTTTTTTTTTTTTTTTTTTTTTTTTTTTTTTTTTTTTTTTTTTTTTT
>CAEGAE010078661.1:0-85711 GCA_903067095.1 Girardinus metallicus | reverse complement strand
AATGCGGGCTGTAATCAAAGCTAAAGGCGGCCCAACAAAATATTAGAGAGTGTGACCATTTTTTGGTGGCGACTTTTTTTTTGGCCAGGCAGTGTATATGGTCCAATTTTGGACCATAGCCAAAGTCCAATATTCCTCAACCAAAAAAAAGATAAGAGTGTATTTCCATATTTCTCTCTCTACACCGCAAATTACAAATAAGTGGTTCAAAGAAATGAAAAATTGAATGTTTAAAAAGCAGAGATTGAAGTTTGAGCTTTACTAAACAGAGTATTCAGAAGACAACAAAATGGGGGGGGAGAGACTTTAGGTGCTAAAGCAGGAAGTGACATTCACTACGGCCCTGAAATCTATTCCACATGAAAAGAAGGTGAAATATTGACTTACCTATGCACAGAATCACTACAGAATGGGACATGTTATTATGTTCAATGAATTATGATTCAAGATACGTTTGAGAAGGGGAGTGCTCTGGTTACCAGTCCACACCTGAAGGGGTTAGTGAAGTTTTCAGCATCAAGTCTAAAAGATGACATCTGTAACTATATGTAGTTTTCTGATAATGACCTCCAAAAAGGTCATCTGCTCATCTTTGATAACAGAGAAAGAAAACATGTTTGAAAACCAAAAATATATTCATTACCACCAATTATAATTAGCCAGTAATTTCAGTTATTTTTGCACATCAAGTATATAACTGGTAATAATTTTTCCATGATAGTCCTTGGCTTTTAATTACTTCATATTTTTCCAACTTTGCTTCATATTTTTCATCGGAACATCATAATCAAATGCTAAATATCTAGGAATTAAGAAAACCATTTTCAGAAAAAGTCAAACAAGCATATTGTTTTAAAAGTCTTCACCTTCTGAATGAATTGACAAAATGTTGCTTAGTGAAAACGTTTTTGCATGACAGTTTAATATGATCCGATCTCAACATTCATGTAATCTTGTGGGAGAAATTTTACCTCCAGATGTTTGAGAAGAACATCATGGCTCCAAATGATTTTCAAATCTCTTCGTTAACAGGTCTTGGATCAATGATGATGTTGATTTGTCATTATCCCAGCATGTTGCCGTCAGTGTCAGAGCCGGGTCTTGACCTCTCATGAGAAAGTTCAAGAAGGTCTTGGACGTAGGACGGTGGGAGATGGACAGAGAGCGGGTTGTTAAATGCCTTCAATCTTTCAGCTCTCTGCCTACTTACGTTAATGGCCCTGCTGAATCAATAACTAGTGATTCCAGACAGATGCTTGCAACAAGACTCAAACTGTTCATTTTTCTGCTACTTTACAATTTAGAATACTGTTTTGATGTTGCAGACATGCATTTTTACTGAAGGTTGTATCATTTATCTTGATAACTCATCAAAATACTTAACTGCCAACAAATTAGTCTGACGTTCAGTGACTAATGGAAGCAGGTGGCTAAGGGAAGGTATAAAATGGATAAATTAAAAATGAACCAAACTGACCCACAACCCTGACATGTACCAATTATTTTTTCCATCCGTTTATGCTAGAGTAGTTGAACGATATTGTCCTTCCTTCTGCTTTTGCCAGATTAACAGTTGAGATTTTCAGTTTGCCTCTCCTAATTCATGCGTCTGCTTCAATGCAGTCTTAAGAGAAATATTCCTCATTGCATTATTTTGCATTTCCTGCATTTAGAAAATCCGCTGACTACTCAAGACCACAAAAAAATGCTTAAATTAAATACAAACTTACCCTCATAGTGCTTTTACATGTAAACACTTGTATAAATTTGTCAAAATTTGTTGTGAAACAGCATAAACTACAACTACTTATTTAATTTAGTTAAACCAGAACATTTGTGAAGTATATTAGAGACAAATTGCTTTCTGGCCGTGATTCCTAACAAAACTAATTATGGCAAATTTGGTCATGAAGTGGATTTAAAATACTTAAGAGTTGATTAAAGTGCTGCACAAAACAACGATGATGACAAACGAATGAAACTAAGCATTAAATGTCTCCCATCCAGACATACTTCACCAGTCCTGACACTGATAGTAGCATAATAAAATGCAAAATGTCATGCAAATCTGTAAAAGCAACAATAATTCTACGCAATTAAAACAAGCCCATTAGGAGAGAGAACTCTCACTGAAAATCTCCCTAAAAAGGAATAATTGAGTGCTGCCTAGAGCTATGACTGCCAGTCAGCAGTGCTGATCATTATTTTATAGCTGCTTGATCTTTACAATATTTGCTTAGCAGAGCACTTTTTGTAGAGTGAAAAGAAACTTGCAGGAAAGGGTGAGAACTTAGATCGAGGAAAGTTCTGATTAGCATACTTACAGATTCCTCCTTTGAATTCATGACGGGTTTATGTTGGGGAAAAAAAAAACATTTTAAAATACAGATTAAACTTTTTAGAGGAATGCTATTTTAGGTATCAGGATAGTATAAATCTTTAAGGTGAGATGTTCAAAGATAAATCTAATTGACATATAGTTATTTGTACCTCAGTTTACTGTAAACTAGATTTGTGTGGCCTTCTTCCCATCATACAGATCCACATGCAGTAAAATAATAAATGTTTTATGGCATAAAAACTAATATATTTATCACTTTCTGCTCTTATAAATCTTCCTTCTGATGTATTTTGGGGGAAGGTTAAATACTTCTATATTTTACAGGACAGAGTTCCTGACATTTCATTACCCAGTGCCGTTTAATCACATTGGAGTGTCATTGAATAGCACTGTCCTCTGCGCACTTCCTGCCCCCAGCAAAACCCTCGAGCAACTTGCTCACATATGACAGCTGCGTCCACTTGCAGTCAAACATCTGCAAGTGGATGTTTGACTGTTTTAAAACACTAGTTCAGATGGTATATGGGTTTAACACTCCACATTACTGTTAAATGTGTCATTTTAATGCTTTGTTTTTTCCTAATGAGTTGACTGAAATTAAAGAATCAAAAGTCCCATCACCATTTTCCAGTAGAGAGAAAAATGTCTTATTCTCTACAATTCCAGAAGAAAGTTGGACTTTTTAAAGTCATAAAATAACTCATAAGTCTTGGAAGTTTTCCTTTATATAATGATTACAGAGTGAAGACTTTCCTCAGCAGATGGGTTAATATGGTGCTTTTTTTTTTTTTTTTATTAAGAGGCTCGAGACAGAGTTGTTGATATATTTCTTTTCTTTCTGGATCAGTTCATTGAATGTCTGGTCATACTGGGTCTGTATACAGGTGACATGAAGGAGGTTCACTAATGTAATAGGTTGCATTTCTACTTTTTAAATGTTGAACACACGCAGTCTCTAATAGGAACGTCCGTTTCCGATCCCTGCTATCAGATTGGGTTACTGCATTTTAGTGGGGAACATTAAATAATCTTTCTACCAAAACCTGTTGTGTGAACGTCTTCTGTCATTTTAAGATCTTTTGTAGGTTTTGTGTGAAAACTGACTGCATTTCTCATTGCATTTGACTAATATGTACTACTAATAGTTTTAATCTTATATATTTTTTCTTCATCCATCATCTGTGTGAAAGACTTGTGTTTGTCGTCCTTAATTTTCAGTGTTCAGTGAATCCAGTTTAGTCGGCATGCTATGTCCAAATATTGGCACCAACTGCAAAATGACAGAATGTGTCCATGTAATTTGACTGATGCATAATTAAATGTCTTTTAAGAAGATTTATTGTGTATATTAACTAAGGAGCAATAAGTCATTTTGGGGTTTTTTCCTACTGATCTATTATAACTCCCATATTACTAACATTACTCTTCTCTCCTCAGGCAAGATTCAGAAACAAGCATCTGTAATGAAATGCCTTCAATTTATGCCTTACAAGATAAGCTGTCATTTTCAATCTACTCAACACAGAAGTCCACCATCTATAGGAGCACCATCATGCATATTGAGACAATTCAATTCTACTGGCACCTGCTCTGTCTAAAACAAAAGAAAAAAACGGTTAAAACCTGACTCTGTGAACTCATTCTAGATATGTGTTGTCAGTGCATGAGACGTCTGCAGACATTTCTTGAGTGCAGCATCTTGGACGACAGCAGCATTAAGAATGACAAGGGTCTGACCTTGTCTATGTAAATACTGTCACTATGAATAATATTCTCTAAAATCTGACAATTATGACTTTGAGAAAAGAAGAGTGATATGCAATAAAGATTTAAACAACTTCCTTAGTATAGCCTCTGTTTAGAAATATTTTAAAAGCCCACAAAGTCACTTAGATATTGTTTGAGCTAATTGTAGGATCTCAAAACCCTAATCCTAAGGACAGTGAAACATAAACTTTGACTCCTTTCAGTTGTAGATGAAAGAGAGAAGAAAAGCTCCTTTTGAACCAAACTTCCAAATTTCACCCTCATTTGTCACACTTTAGGATTAAACCAGGCGACAATGATAGTGCGTGTTTGCTTCTGTGCCTTGCCAGTGATTGGACGAGAGGCTTTTAATACAGGTCTACGAAGTCAGAGGACAGGCTGAGAGGGCAGATGGAACCTGGGTGATGTATTATGCATGGGTAAAAGAAACGTGCTCCGATGGGCCATCTGAGGCCACAGGAGGAGAGAGAGCCAGACTGACCCAGCCAGACCCGTCACATATTTACTCCCCCCTCCATCGCGTCCCACCCTCCACCCAGTGAGACTGCTGCCTCCTCTTTGTGCTCCACCACGACCCACGGCACGAATCCAGAACTATTGACTAACAAACGAGTAAGTCAGCCATTGGTGTTGAAATATTTAATCTCATCTCTTATCTCATGTAATTAATTTCATATGCCTCTAACTTTTTCAATTTCTCAAACTGCAACCAAAATCCTCAACAAATTTTATTGGGATTTTATTTGACGAACAGAAACCAAGTGGAAGTCTTATGGGTTATGTCTCTACCAGCGCTGCACATCTAAAGAATGTATGTAAACATCTGTTTTAAAAGTCACAAATCAGATTTTCAATTGGATTTTGTTTGGTTTATGGAGTCTTGGACTAATGTTCTATACAGACCTTGGCATAGGAATATAACTGTAACCATGTCACTAAGAAATCTCATTTTAACATGTCGCAGCATTCTGATATTGATCCTCTAAGAACGGTCAAGCTAAGAAAATTGATTCACAGTACGTTCAATATACATTTAAAAAAAAAAAAAAAAAACAGCATCACAACAAGTGTTTTTTTTTTTCTTGGAAAATGTCCTTCCAAGCAGTATTGATCATCCACTGCAATCGTTTTCAAGGCTAATATTTTGGTAAATGAATATCTGCCAGACACGAATACGCGCCTTATTTGTTTTACTATTTTTGTTTTTTGTTTTTTTTTTCTCTGAGCTTGACAGCCGTGTTTGCAGTGCTCCACTGATGATTAAAGTGAAGTGGAGGTTGCAGGGGGTCAGACAGATCTTATTTATCTCTGTCTCTTCTTAGTCACTCTCAAAGTCACCTTTAAATGGCCTCCTAACTCTGTTTGCACACCCCCTTTGCCCAAACCATACCCTTCTCCCCTCCTCAGAGGAACCCCGTTCCCCCCGCCCGCGATGACTGACAGCTCAACTAATGCAGTCGCAGCTGAGTACAGCATGGGGAAGAGAATTAGAGGGAGGGTCGGTAGAAAATGCTCAGCAGCCCATCTCCTCCCAGCTTGACTGCAGGATACATACCAGATGGGCCTTTGGTGTGGATGGAGGATCCACGTGAAGCAGCTCTGCAGTGAGCCATGACCAGACGGACAAAAGCAGTAAATAAACTTCAGTGGTATGTCAGGAGGCTTCAGTTCGAGAGATTTTATTTAAGAGTTTAAATGTGTTTTAATAGCACAGTTTGGTCAGTGGGGTACCTTCTGATTCTGGACCTGAATCAGGGGGAGCATAGAAGTTAGGGACTCCACTTACGAAAACTATAAAAAAATAAATAAATAAAAGATCTAGAGCTAAATGGCTTCATTATACCAAATTGACATTTTAATGCGACGTTCCTACATCAAGAAAAAAAAAAAAGAGGAAAATCTATCCTGTGTACATAACCGTTTTACCAAGGCTCGACCATGAACTTGTGCTTCATGCCAAGATTACTGTAAAGCTTGTAAATGGCCAGCTATTTGAATCTGTACCATAATTAAGGAGAGCTAAATTCATGATAATCATTATGAATTTAGTCTATACGCACTTATCCATACAGAGTGTCAGTGGGGCTGGTAGCTACATTTAGAGGTCATTGAGCTGGGTACACACCAGACGGGTCACTAGCCCATCACAGGGAAACAGAGACCCACAACCTCTCTCTGTCCCTCTCTCTCACCTAAAGGCAATTTAAGAAACCAATTAACCTATTATGAATCATTATAAATCATTTAGTTTTATCTTAGTCTTGCTCCTATTATTCGTGTTTTTTTTTTTTTACACTATCGACACAGCCTCCGTAGAAGAGGCTGGGCATTACGAACTACACAGCCTTTTAATTGTTTCCTCATTGAGACATCAGCTACTTAATATTCCATGGAGCCGTTTGATTTGAGGAAACCAAAAGGGCATGAATGCCAAATGATACTGGCTGATGACATTACCTGCACAAGAAGAATGATGTTCAGAGGAGAAAGATTGCAGGCGGAATAGCTGAGAGAGAGTAAATTAACAGCCACCGTGGCTACCTGTCTTTTGGAGGAGGAATGAAAGAGTGACACTGATAAGGTGAAAATAGGAAGGAGCATTCAGGGTCACCAGCAGTCACTCAGTAGTCTCTGCATGTCTTGTCTTCAGGCCTGCAGTTGATCTTCAATTGACTTTGAGACCAAAACTGTTTTGTAACATTCAACAATAATAAATAGAGAAGTTCGTTGGTTTTTAAGGCAGCATTTAAAAAAAATTAGCAGGTCAACACAGTTTACATGACTTCCAATGTTGTCATTGTGCAGCAGATTTACCATCAAAATCATTTTAAAATGATTTTGATCCTTTTTTTGATGAAAAGGATCGAGACTGCAAAACAAAGAAAACAAATTCATGCGTATTAAAAGGAAACAACTCAATCACACGTTGCCACTTACATTTGATGAATCCTCCCTCCACTAATTTAATCTCTCAGGAATCTGGAGCTTCATGTCCTCCTTTTTAGCCACCCTTCCTAACAAAGGTTATATAAACTAATCAGCCATAACAAGCATGAAACATGAGAAGAAAGCTGAGGAAAAGACAACAGAATCACCCCATTTTATTCCTTCACACTGTAATTGCGATTCAGCTAATTGACTTATCAGCGGAAAGCAGGCACACCAAATTGCAGAAACACTTTCTGCTCTCCTTCAGCTTCTCACCTGGGCAATTAATACATCCGAAAATTAATTTTTCTGAGCTGATGGGACATGACGCGAGTTTCAATTAAAAGTTGCCGTCTGTGGTGGTTGGGAGATCACAACAAAACTGACAGTTGCAGGAGTTGCTAAAAGAGTGGTGCATGTAGCAGACACGTCACTGCCAAAAATAATAAATTGGCAAACCGGAGGAAGTGTTAGTTTGTTGTTTCATCTCATTACAGTCAACATTTTCATTTAATTTGACACACTGATATAAAGGCTTCATAAACATAATTGCATACCTTCAGAAAGAGTTTACACTGATGCAAAATGAAGCATGTGATGTGCTCATCCAAAATAAAAGTTACAATTTAACACAAACTAATCTTTTTTCCTCCATAATTTTACACATTTGAACATCCTGTTGACTTTTGTTCTTTAAAACCGACACTATCCAACTAGTTTTAACAGAAAAATGGCTTAAGCTTATAAGATTAAAGATCTTCCATCTTTAATCCCAATCATTTACACTTAAGCTTGAGGTTACAAGAAGACAAAATGCAAAAAAGGGAGATCTTTTGTATAGATTTGGATTTTTGGAGTCAAAAAGTCTGCAAAAGTCTTTTACCACCTGCCTTCTTTTTTAATTCTAGAAAGAAAAGAAAAAATTTTATCTATACCTGAGCATCGACGAGGAGGTGTCGCATCAGGTTCATGGACTTTTGCAGCGTCTCCTTCTCCGGAGGAGAGTAGGCCTGCTCCTCCTGTTCCAGGGATTTGGGTCTGGTCACCATAAAGCTTGCAATCTGGTCATTCAGACTGTTCAGCGACTGCACAGCTACAGGGCGACACAGACATAAAATCATATAAACTGCTTTTACATTTGTTTTTTCTTTATTACATTTTTTGTTTCCAATACAGGGAGATTTATGAGCACCATACTGCGAAAAAACATTACTGTGTCTTTCTTGCTTGCATTTCTGTAAATGTATTGTGAACATCTTACAGTAAAGAAACAACAGCGACAACAAACTAGTTTTCTGCTGTCACCAACTTTCTCCAGTGACATGATCTCTGGTTCAGAATGTTCCACTTCAGCCTGAGAGCCATCCTGTTTTTGTTTTCCTGTTCTCTCCCCTATGTGTCCCTGGCAAACGTCTCCTTGCAGGTTTCCTCTCCTTCATTAAAAACTCACCACCCTTACTGTACTTCCTGCCCCTCTCTCTCTCTCATACACACTTCCTAAACACACTTCACTGAGAGACCTCTGGTCTGCGAAGGGTCACAGCAAATATTTCTGGTGGAAATTCAGGACAAATGAAGGCGTGGGGGAACGGGCGATTTCCATATCTTTGTGGGGGTTTAGCAAACATCTTTTGAATTTTGCATGAGTTGCTACGCTAACCCCTGAAGTGTCATTATCCATCATCCCACTTCTTTCCAGCATTTAAATTATTCTAAAGTTATAGCCATGCCAGTCAGAAAGGAGGTTTAAGGATTGGCCATCTGTCCAGAGGTGATTTTATGCAAACTTTGAGCCATTAAATCTATTATGTCTAACTAAAAATCCTCTGCAGGCACATTTCTGCCAAATGTCGAAATGCAACCTGCCTAATCCCAGTGAGTAGGATGATTTGAGGCCAAGCAGCTGGATAAGGTATTTTCAGGATGCAAATGTAAAGCCTCTTTCAGACACAAACGCCCATGCATAGAGAAAGGAAGAGAGAGAGAGGGGAGACAGCGAGAGAGGCTAGATTAATGTGTTGCGCAACAACAAAATTCTATCACCACTACGGCTGACATTTCCAAGCAAACAAGCTCCGAGGAGGAAATTTGACAAGTTGGGATTGAAGGCAGCACAGATAAGAAGGAAACGAAGGACCTGAAGAGGAAGCCTGTGTCCTTCCCCGGGGTGAGAGTCGGGCAGAAGTCAGAGTAATGAATATGTGAACAGGGGCGTTTGTCGCATGAATTTCAAGACACTTTAGTCAGTCTGAGTGTCTGATAAATCTCTTTAGTCATAAAAGATGGACCATAGAACTAGCATAATGGGGAGAGTCAGCCTCAACTTCATTTCATTTTTATTTAATTTGGGCTGATTAACAGGCAAAATGGCACATATTCACTTTTTATGGAATATCAGCATTAATTCACTAATTCATAACAGCAGAATGTGTGTGGATCCGTTTCAGTCGGGATTTGAGGGGTGCGATTCTTACTGCACAATCACAGTGCCCTCTACTTGGCAAGACTAGAAATCAAAGAACATCTCACTGAAGGTGGAATGTTGAATACAAAGAAAAAGCCTGCAACATTTCCACCACTTGACTGCAAAGAAAAACAAAACGGTCCAACATTGTAATCAGTTCCCCCCTTTGTGACTGTAGGCTGGAGTACGCTGCATACTAGGTTCACCTACATAGTCCACTTCATCTTAAAACTAATCACTACACCATCTATCTCTACACCGACTTGTCTGTAGCAAATTACAAACAAAAAATGACAAAAAGAAAGAGATAAATGGCAATCTCCTTCTCAAAAATAATATGTCTTGTTCTAATGTTAGTCTGAAACATTAGAACAGAAGAAATGCATGATAAAGATGACATTGCAAAAAAACATGTCAAATGGTCAAGATAAAATGAGAGGCTTAAAAGGATTACATGGCAGTCATAACTTTTCATAAACCAATTAGGCAAGAAAATGTCTAGTTTGGCCTCAACTGTATTTCCTTCTCATTTAATGACACGTTAGACAAAATGAAAATCAAAAACATTCATTAAAGTAGCTAACTTTAGCCATAAGTAGTTAAATGGGCAAACACAAATCAGCATTTCTCGTTTTATGTTTTGCATTTATTTACAGCACTTTGGAAATCTGTATTTTTAGCAGTCTATGAAAATATCAAATCATATGACCTAAAACATAAAGACAATAAAATTGTTGAAATGCGATTCTGAAAATTTGATTTTCTTCATTCAGTTCACTGCGAATAACATGAAAGCAATTTCAACAGGATATATAACATTAACACAAAGCACATAATATCGATCAAATTAAAATCTATGGTCATTGATCACAAAAGCTACATTATGTGCCAAAATCAATACCACTATTTTGTTTAAATGAACCATAACCCATGAAATGCTGACCTTTACCCTACATATTGATTATCCAATACTGATTGCCTTTCTGGTAATCACTAAGCCTCTGAAGCAACAAGTTACAACTGTATGATCTAAAAGCATAAGTTAATTGACAAAGTATTAATCAACTGAATGCAGCACAATCGGTATAATAAGGTGTACAACAAACCTTATTGGGAATCTTTGCACATATGTGCTAATGGACATCGAAATTTGTTGTAATCTAATTTAATTATTTTTAAAATTAAGTAATCAGCACTGCAAAGCACATAATATCGACTTTTTAAACGAGTACAGACAAATTATTAGGCAACTGTGGCAACACTGGTGACTAGAGATCCAAAAGATGTCACTGCCTTCAACAAGAATGGAAAATACAACAAACTATAGTGAGTGTCATTCTACATCTTCATGTAAAGCCTAAAATAGATTTCACCTGCAGCTTGCCTTCAGCAAATATGAAACCAATGACAGAGAGCCAGAGATATAGGTTAAAAGGTCTGTACAAAAAAGAATTTCTATAAAGTTGAAATTTGAACTTCATGTCATTTATTTTACTTGAATATTTTGAACACAAATGTGAATGCACCCAATTACAACCAAGAACTGAGGACCAAGTGCTAAGAATGTCATATGTTCTCATTTCAACACACCAAACAGAAAAAGGTGCACAAACAATCAGAGTTAAGAGATAAAACAAAAAAACTTGGAGAAATTATTAATTTATTTTGCAGGTGATGCCATTGTTTATATCAGTTCAGGTGTGCACTGCCAAAAGTGAACCTGCTGCCTTAGGACAGAGTTTATAGTCATTCAACTAAGTTTAAAAAAAATGTACAAAAAATAAATTTGCATAACCAATCACCTGAGTTTGTTCGGTCAACATATCAAAACAAACTGAATACTTAGCTGCAAAATGTTTTATTTCTGAAGGCTTATTCACCATTTTCTACTAAAAAATATTTTAAAGTAAAACAGCTTTAATAGCCTTGAGAGCCTTTGTTTTATGTTATTGTATTCAAAAGCCACTTTTATTGTGAAAGCTAATACCTTTCACAATGGTTTTACTTTTTTTCCCATCATACACAAGCTCAAATCTCTCCAGTGTAAGTTGCAAAATTAAAACAACCGGATCTGTAGAATAATCTCTACAGAAGGAACACAAGATAAACACCGGATAAAAAACATTTCAAGAGGTCAAGAAAAAAAAAAAAAAAAAAAAAAAGACTTTAAAAGATAAAATTTTGTGGCAATTATAACATTTTACATTTTAATGTTTTAGTTTATTGACTCCAAACAGTTCCTGAGAGGACAAGTCATTACTAGTGCTATCCAATCCTGCCCCCTACTGGCGAAAGTCAAAATAAAACATTGAATAACATTCTCTTACATCATTTTGTCGCACCACAAGATGAATGAACATTTTTTTTTTTTTAAAAAAGGACATTTTTGGTCAGAAAATAATGTTTTGGTTCCCTGACAATTTATATAAAGCGTTGCAATAAATTGTAATAAGATATATATACTACAGTTTTGTACTTCACATTTGTAGGACTGCAAGTTTCTTGGTAGATGACATACATGATTATGAAAATTTGGTCATTATAACAATGTGAAGCCTCTAAAAACATAATGGGTGAAATAAAATCGACTATGCATTTCTGAATGTTTATGTGTAATATAACACTCAGAAGTGCAGTCTTCTAATTAAAAGCAGTTCAATATGATTGTAATCATTACCAAGGACGACAGTTGGCATAATAATTACAAATATATTTCCCATGTTAATAATTTATACTAAAGTAACAAAAAAAATGTTGCATGTTTGTTTTTGAAGGAACGCTAATTATTCCTTCATGACAAATTGATAAGGCACAATATGTCACAGGAGAGATTTTAGCTTTCACGATTAAATAACATGTTATCTTTATACGGCGGATACATGCCGACACATTATGCAGCCACAAATCCACGTAACGCCACCCTGCCTCCGATACCCACACGAAATTTTCACGGTGGGGATGAAGACAGAGAGATGGTACAGGCAGAGAGAAAGCACACATCACTGGCTTGGTGGAACTGAACCCCCTGGGGGCCCGGCAGCTGTGAATCGGCGAGCAGAACCCTCATCTCCACAGAGCTCATTAAACCCCACTAATCGTATCTGTTACCACTGTACAGGGTGGAATAAAAGCAAAGCAGCAGATATGGGATGTGCTTTTCCTGGAGGTGTAGGGCTGTGCACTTCAAAACACTAGGTATGTGTGCGCACGAGCGCGTTTACATGTGGGTGTATTTTGGTGTGCGAGTGTATGTTAGAGAAATCTGGCAGTGGTTCACTTTTTTTTTTCCCCCCCAACCAATTTCTTTTCCCTCCAGCACAAAACGCATCCCTCTTGAATCTCCCCCATTTTCTCCGCTCAGACTTCCATGAGGTTTCTTCATCTTTCTGTCCTCGTTCTAATGTTTTTGTGCTCTGCTTGAAACGACGTTCTCAGCTAGTTGAATGGATTACACTGGCTCTATTTCACTCTCCATTTCAGCAAGAGATATAATAGAGCAGAATAATCAGAAACAGAATCTGACTCAAAAGGAATAGACAAAAAAAAAAAAATCACCAAACAAATGTTTTTTTTGTGTTCATCTTGTAAGATCATCTTCTGGTAATCTGGCCTCATAAACATAAGGCTCTCTTGAGTTGAAAGGAAAAAAAATCATGTCTGCTGCTTTGAAGGCTCTGATTGTTTTTGATTTTGGTCGCAGCCAACACAAAGCCTTACTTGCCAAAACAGGAAGACTTGAGTATACACATCCCAGTGCAAAACCTAAGAGTGAATAAACCGAGTTATGTGAACTGTGTGTATTTGAAAAGCCTCTTCATAGAGAGAGTGGGTGGTCTGAGCGTGTGTCTCTTCAAAACCCATCACTGAAGTAAAAAAAAAATGCTTTTGCTGCTTCTTTTCACTGTCAAAGTTTGGATCTAGGACAGGCATCTAGAGGCATATCTTTGTCTGTCTCATTTCAAAAAAGACACGTTCATTTGTTTGTTATTGTTAATCCCCAAGTATGGATCCATAAGTTAAACATTGGAAACACTATGACAGTTTTACTCAGTGGTGCAGCCTTGTTTTTCTACATAGAGAAGGTGTTTTGTTTCTCCAAACTTATTTCTAAAGCAGAATACAAATTGAACTGCATGCATCATCACATGGTAGAAGATTTTTTAAAGCATGAAACAAATAAAAGACTATCATTTTCATTGTTTCTTTTTTAAAGCCAATAAGTAATTTTAGAAATACCCTCTAAAACAGGATACACTTCCATATATGGATGATGGTGTAGTGTCCACAACGAACCCTCCTGAACTTCCTACAGTACAGACAGAATAAATTGTTAGACAAATAAAAGATCTTATTAAAAATAATGTCTTCAATGCATGTGTGGTTGCCTTTCTTGCAACACAGAATTAAGGTTGGATTTCTGCTACAAAACTCATCGTTCCAGGAAACTTGACTGAGCTTCGTGGAAATATAATCTCTTCACCTACAAAACAAATTGGGTCCATTGGAAACAAGATTATAAACTGGAAAGCTTGGATTTAAGGAAAGAAACCTCTTAAAAGCCAAGAAAAAAGGGTAACACAATTTATGCTGGGCGGTATTCAGTTGTGGAAGGCTTAAAATTAGTTAAATTTAAGTAAAAGTAAAATGGAAGCTGTCTTGAGTGGATCAAAACATCTTTCTGGTGCCGGCTGAAACTTAGGGGAGATTATTCCTTCACAGCCGAAATCCTGGAATGATCTGCCTGTGCAAATTAGGAAAGCTACCGCAGAGGAGACTTTTAAATCCCGGTTGAAAACTCACTTTAATTCAATGCCTTTTAAATCCAAATCATAATTGACATTGTGTGAATTATTGTTTTTGATGGTGTCTTTTGTGCTTTGCAATTATGCTGTGGCTACTGAGTTATACAGCACTTTGGTCAGGCATGTTTTGCTATAAAAGCATGGTAACCAATCGCTAGGGATGTGAATTAAAGATTTAAAAATCACTTGGTGCCAGTTTAACTCTTCAAGCCACTGATAGGAAACACTGTAAAATTTCCATATAACTATGCTTAATAAACTAATATTTGAGCGAGAGGATTTGCTATTACAACTTTTGACTTGGGTGGGTGTTGTTGCCTGCATTGATGTCGGAGTTTTGCAATACCGTTTTTCCTTTTACATTAATCTTAAATGCATACTTGAAAATAAGCAATTGCCTGCACCTGAAAAGAAAAAATGTTTTAAAATTGTCATTTAAATTTTAAGAAAACATTCTATTTTATGATGCTTTAAAGAAACAAACGCTGGCAAAGGTTAAAGTGATGCTATTTATTCATGTGAACAAGAGCGCAGGGTTTGATTAACACCTGACAAGACAATTCTCTTTTACATTTAGCTGATGTAGCCTCGAGGTTGGAAGCTGCTGTCACAAAGCATAAACAAAAGAAAATCGTCTGCCAGGGTGAAGAGTAAAAGTTTAAACTGATTGGTTGGTTTCATCTCACTTTAATTTGGGCTATTATCAAACTGCAAAATGCAAGTCATTTTAAAATACTAAAACTTCAAGAAATACAGAATAGTCCAACTGTGTTTTTGTTTTTATGTCTCAGGAAATCTAACAAAATGTGCACTCTGGATCCAAATCTACACTTCTTTATGCCATCCATCAACCCATTATTTTTATGTTTCAGATGCTCTTTGGTAGATTTGTGTGTCGAGTACGTTTTGCTCAGGAGACAAGACTCAGTGATGCTGAAAGCAAACATTGCTTGCATGACTTAGTGCATATTGCTACAGCCTTATCTAATTTTTTTCCTTCTTTTAATTCTGTTTATGTTGCAAGTGTTGGTACAGTTGGAGCCTCTTGCCTGTTTGCTCTGCTGGAGGATTAGGTGCAGATCCCATCCAGATTGGCTCTTCCTGTTTAAAGTCTCATCCACCACATTATTAGCTGGATCATCAGCAGTCAGTTCAGCCAATCCCAGAAGAGGCCTTCTTATTTAAAATGCTGACTTCCAAACAACTGTGTTTGTGAGCAGATTGCATCTTTGTTGGGCGCTTTGGTAACTTTTGACTTGGCTGTTGTATAGTTAATCTTTATTTGAGCTAACAGATTTTGCTTGCTGCCTGTTTAGCTTTGAAATGACCTGTGTTTTAGTTCAAGTTTCTTGTTTAGCTTTTGTTTGAACTCTATTTTCAAGAGCTGGCGCTTGGTTTGTAACCTGGTTGACATTTTAGAGCAGAGTTAAAAATTGTCTGAAGGCAAAGTAATTTCAATTATTTAGTTTTTATCTAGTGTCAATTAATTACAATGTCGCCAGCATAATGAATGAGATATTTACTCTTGTATTATCCACATATTGAAGGGTTCATTAATAGACATAAACTTCTACACGTAAAGCAAAACAGAATTGGTCAGACATTTAATAAAACTACTGAGTTGACCAGTCATAATGACATTATAAAATCAGCAGCCAGATTCACACCTTCTTATTGATGTACAGGTATAATTTTTGATATATTTAATTGCTTTTTTTAAACTGCTCATATTTACATATATCTTTTTCATCCACTTTAAAGGCTGCTCCCAAGCTGTACTCCAGCTCCAGAGAGCCCAAACTGAGGCAGCACCTCTTAAATTCCTGCCATTGTAATTACTTCATAAAGATTTTATTTATAGTATATGGCAGCGTGAGGCAGCATCGAATATTCAGATTTTTTTTTTTTTTTTGTTAATCACAAGTCTAACAGCAGCTCTCCCATAACAGAACCATAGTAAATGGATACTCTCGTTATGTATTTTTGAAGTCTGGTTATGATAAAAGATTAGGACCAGTGGATAACTATCAGTATTTACAGAGGCTAGTTAGAAAGTTAATGTTCAATACCTTAGTGGGTGTTTTTGATGCTAAAATAACTCTGTCCAGACTCAAAAATAAATATAACCATCACGTCCCTTTAGCATTAGACTGCTTTTTGATCAGTGTAGTGTATGGTGGGCAACAATGGCCGCACGTATGAAACACTAACTGCAGGACAAAATGTGCATGTGACTCCACCACATGCATTTAGTCATTTAGACATGGTGAAGACAATCTAATGAAGTTCCAAGCATTATAATAGAAAAAAAAGGGAGATTCAAGTAATTTTTAAGTAATGGTTGCTATTGGTTGTTATGAATGTTTCAGAGACTATGAGTTTGTTGGGACTTTACAATCACTTGAGTTTACAAAGAACGCTCCCAACAAAAGTTGTATGGACAAAAAAAATCCTTACGTCAAAAGTCAGGACAATCGCCATGCTCATACCAGATGACGAAAAGGGAACAGAAGCTCAAATAACCACTTGTTACAACTGAGGTATGCAGAATGCACAACACATAAAAATGGACCACACTAAGCACAGACTGGTGTGCTCAGTGGCAAATTTCACTTTGAGAATTTAAAAGAAAAACTACACTCAGAAAGTATAAGAAATAAAGTTAGTTATACTTTAAGGTCTTGAAGAAAGAACCATGAAGATCTTCATGAATTTCCCCTGCAGGAAATATTCACAAAGATTTATTAGACTTTAGATCTGTACTGCAGTCATAAGGGGACATCAGAACAAACATAAAAAAATGCAGATAGTCCTCTTCAGAACTCGAATACACTTTGAAACATAAACAGCAGTGGAATTACAGTGTAAATTTGAGCATGTAATGCAGTGACTAAATATTTCTCACAAAAAGGAAATTAAAGTGATTACATCCTATCTTGGCATGTATTACCATATCTTATACTTTTCTAAATCAAAAGGACAAAATATGAAGATTTAAATTTTCCACCTAGTTAGTGAAATAATTAGCAAAAATAAACAGGAAGTAGGTCATGCTGTCAGTTTCACTGTCATTTGAATTGTCGGAAAGGATATTTTCATAAGAATAGACCGCATTTGCAGAGTGATGCATGAGATTAAATAATATTTTTATTATTGTTGTAGTGTTTCAGTACCAGTTGCCATTGCTGTAGCATCACAAAGCCAATAAACTAATAGTCAATTATAATCAGTGAAGTGTAGCAATATAAAGCAATTTCACAAAATGGGTCTTCACACAGAAGAAGCAATCAGTACTAATAACTCACAGTCTAATAAACTTCAAACAGTCCAGTACAGTTCTGTCAAAGATGATATTCAATATTTTCAAATAAACTAACTATGACTGACAGCACTGAAACTGTAATGTGCCCAGAGCACCTTTGGCTAGTTTAGTGTTCACATAAGGGTTGCAAACAGTCACACATAAGGCACAATCTGCTCCAGCTGCCCACCACTGGGAAAACATTGCACATAAGGATGTAATCAATGGCTGGAAAAAGACTAACATTTAAGATAGAAATTTCTGTGTAAGCAACGAGGGGGAAATTGAATTCATTTTTATTAAAGCTGGCTGACAACAGGAAAAGAAAAAAACATTACAACATTTCTGTGACAAGATCATGAAGAACACTTGCTTAGTTTTGTTTGTGTTGTGAAACAGCTAAATGTATATCGAGCAAACTTGAATTAGCTGAAGGGACAAATGAATTATGACGACATGTTACCATTTGGAAATTGTTCTTTTAAAATAGTGTCCTCACCCTTTTAGATGAATTTTACCGACCAGATTAATGAACAGCTTTATGCGAGGCTGCAGTCAGCTTTGTGTGACTTTTCAGCCTGCTGTTATGTGCCAACATAACACCTCAGCTAGAGTGCGATAACTCCCTAAGGCAGTGAGACCTCTAAGATAATTACAGCGGAAGGTGTTGAGCTTCTACACAAGAAGAAAAAAAAACATTCCACTAATCTTAACTTTATGACAAC
This sequence comes from Girardinus metallicus, assembly GCA_903067095.1. Lineage (NCBI taxonomy): Eukaryota > Metazoa > Chordata > Actinopteri > Cyprinodontiformes > Poeciliidae > Girardinus > Girardinus metallicus. The sequence goes on along the minus strand of CAEGAE010078661.1, from coordinate 67,383 downwards.
ATTTGCTGGAAGATTCCTCCTGACATTATATAGCGATTCATTCATGTTTAATACATTATTTGTAATATTATGTTATATAGTTGCAAGTATAATGGCTGAAAGACCTAAGCAATTTTCTCAATAAATCAAATAATCTGTGGGGATTTGTAGGATTTTGGTGCCACTGTGGAAATGAAAAGTTATGGCTATGTCAGAAAATACATAAAAGCACAGCAAAAAAAAAAAAAGATAAAGTTGACAGTAATATTTTTTTTAAAAATTTCACTTGTCAGTTTTTCAATCTAGGAAATATTTTCAGCTAATTCTGCAGGTGAAGTACAAAGCTCTTCACCTCATGTTTCAGATACCACTGTTGGGGTGATTGCTTTACTTCAAACTCTTTATACTTTGCCTTGTAATCTTGTATGTGTACAGATTTAAAGACTAAGTCTTTATCACTCATCGTCAATCCATTGTCTCATAGAGCGAAGCTCAGCAGAGATGGATCATCTGGAATGTAGAGCAAAGGTGCCTGAAGTGAGGATTTGAAGGAAAGGACGAGGATTAACATGATTGGCAGGGGAATTGTGAAACTCCTGTAGTATCATCCACCTGCTACTGAAGATTAATGGAGCTAAACAAGAAATCCTTGCAATTTAACTACAGAAACTGATGAAACACCATGAAGGCCAGTGGTGATGTTTGATGCTTGACTCTGAATTACTAATCAGACAGACTGAAGGTTTTACGTTCTTTTTAATAAAAAAAAAAAAAGATTTAAAGCTCTCAGTTGCACCCATTACTTTTGGACTGCAACTTAAAAAAATTGCATAAAAATATGCAAGTTAACTAGCTTTAACTTGTAAAAAATGTCCATAGACACACTGGTAATGTTTGAAGTGAAGGGTGACTGCAGGGAGAACAGCTTAAAAGGTTAAAGAAAACAGCCACAACATGTATGTTTGAACAAATTCTCAGTACATGCCCCAGTTGATGTGACTCCCCACCTGCTAGTTAACATCTAGTCCTGGAAGTTTGTGGTCTGCTGCTGTGCAACACCACAGGCTAACAGAATAATCAGAGGAGACCAACAGAGAGCCGACAAATTTTGTACACGAGTCAGCCACTGATGTCAACAGAAATCAAGCCACGATGTTGCATGGTGTTTTGATGGAAGGACCTTCTTTTCTTCCAGCAGGAATGCGGCTCACGATGCTGAAGTTTCCCCAACATATACCCTGTATTTAAAATACTCATTTATTGACTTTAAAGCATTTCTCACCATAAATACAGTGACATGACTTCCTTAATCAACAAACCTAAAGACGCAATATTTCATACCAACTTCCCCAAAAATCTGTGACGGTTTCCTTCCACAGTCTATTGGGTAAGTGACCTTAATACTGTAATAAACATTAAACTGTAGAGGAACATCTAATATTCAGCTTCCCCTCTGTATCCTCATCCCTGCAGGGCTTGCTTTTAAAAGTAGGATGGACTTCAAAAACAAAAGAAGAGGACTTCAAAAACAAAATTAAAACTGTGCTTCAATCATCAAAAAAGCTGAAATCTGTGAATTGAATCGGATATCAGTCACTTCAAAGCTACATTGACACTAACGAATCTCATAAAATTCGTCAGTGTCAGTTTTATTTCCCACACAGATATGCAATCTCAAAACTCACACTCATTAGCTCTTCTGGAAGCAGGACATTGCTGAGCCATACAGTTGTTTGCTTAGGTCAAAGGATAAATCCATTATAAAAGTCAGAGGAAATTACTTTTTCGTGGTTACAGGAAGGTCCAACATTGCAGTGATTCTCTGACAAGTTTCCCACTCATTGCCGTCTTTAATTTAACATCTAGATATCATTACATCATTCTTGTTGCAAGATATTTCCAGCCTACTGTTTTGTGTTTGTTCAGTTACCCTGTCATGTCTAGTGCATTTATGTCCAGCTTAAACTTTTCTGTGATCATTATTATCCTGTGAACTACAACGGGATTTAGACTGTACTCCAACACCAAAAGGTTTTGCTCCTTGCTGTCATGTCATGCAATGTAAAATAATCTGTACTTCTTAATTTTTTAAATAAACTGTGTGTTAAATTGAGATTTGGAGCAATGAACCAAGTAACCAATTGTTGGTCAATTTATGGCCTAATTGATTAAAAACGGGGTGAAATGGTGATTTTTATTTTAATAATCAGAAAGTTTTGATCTGCTTAGTAATAATTAAGAGGCGTGGCGTATCGTCTTATGAACCTGCTTCAAACTTTGCTGCATCGTTGGTGCAGCTGTCAGAGATGTTGCCTTACACGAAGAAGGGCCTAATTTTACATTATGGCTATACTTCAAGTGCTTATAAAACAGAGCTAGGGCAAAACCTCTTATGGCTTCAGACTCAGGCACTTGTCTACCCTGGATGCACTGAAACAAATTTTGTTGTGCATTTGTACGATGACAATAAAGGCCGATTCTGATTCCTTAAGTAGTTCCAAAGAACACACACCACTAAGATATAAATTACAGTACAAACTTAACATTCTCCCATTATCTTCCACTACAGTTAGACGCATCTTCACATTTCTGTAGACTAGAATATCTTACTTGAGAATCAGTAAGAGTTCTATAAACATTAATATACATTTACTGCATCATCAGACTTTGATTTCAATATGTTGTACCATTCCCTCGAGTTACCTTTGATTACATATTCATGTAGCCAGACAACTGCTGAATAAATGTCAAGGAAAAACAAAAAAACAAACAAACAAACTAGTGTCATGTTTTAGAGTTTAGTGGAGTTGCAGGAGCTTAAACTTCAGTGTATGTACAAAAAGCTGACATATTGCAAATATGTTGCACTGATGTTAAGGCTACCAGAGTTAAAGAAAGCAAAAGAGCAAAATCTAGGCTATAAAACAAATAATTACAGTATAAAGCAATTCTGATAACTGACTACATAACTTTTGAAATTTGCTGTCATTGAAAGATATAGCAATTAAACTGCATTATTTCATAGTTAAGCTACAGTAGTCATAATGCACAAATTCTGACTAGTTATGGATGTAGACTGAAAAAAATAGCCAAGATAAAATTTTGCTGTTAAATACTGATGCAGATATTGATGGATGTAGAGGCTGCACACTGAAAAACTGCAGATGATCACATGAAAGCTTATATCTGCACAGCAAGGTATGCTGAGCTGTAATTATAGCAAAGCAATTTCTACACCTTCAACATCACATCTCCACACTGTCAAACATCTCTTTTATGGCCTCCGTCGTCCTGAAGATAAAAATCTGTAAGCTTATTTCCTGCCTCACTGAGCCCAGTCTCCTGCCAATGCTCCCTCCTGGGAAGAGGCATTGAGACAGAAATCTCCATAACAATTTTAAACACGTGTAATTTGTATTCCGAATGACCCCCGTGTGTGACAGGCTGAGCAAACATCCAAACCTTATATTAGAAAAACAGCTCAGTGGAAGATAGAAAAGGGATGAGGAGGAAGAGGGGCTGCCTGCTGACTCCTCAGTCGGGTTCCTTTCGCAGCTTGCTCATTCATCTTAAGGTTAATAGAAACTCTAGTTGTCCAATTCTAAGATCTAAAGGGAAAGGGTGACACGTAAAATTTTCAGATCATGCCAGGTGCATCACAGAAATGACTTCAGTGACCTTTTATTTTTTCTGTCAGAGGATGACAATAAAAGTAGCTTTCCTCACACATTCTTGCAAACATACAAACGTTTACAAGACTTCAATGTTTTTAACTATGGCTGGTTGGATACAACGGGCAGCTTTCCAATTCGTCAGATTTTGATTGCATTAAATTTCTGATGCAAGTACTGTGGGTTTTCTTTTTTACCTCATGTGAAGATAACTCAGCCGACTGGTGCAGATGGATGATCTGCATTCATCCTTGTCTAACTTGTCAATCAGAGACTTAGACAAAATGTATGTCTGGGGACGCTGCATAACTATTTTACTGCTTTCTAATCAACTAAGCTGATTCCATTCATGGAGAAAAAGTTATTTTTATAGACTAAATCATTGCCAACTAATTTCTGCAAATTTGTGATACGTTTAACTTATTAGGGAGGAGCAGAACTGCATATAAAGAAGTCACTAAAGCAAAAAAAAAAAAAAATCCTGCTTACTGATACGAATCAGCAAAACATGCAGTAAAACCAGCAAGTTCTCTGAAACGACTTCACGCTTTTTATGATTCTTAAATTGTGCAACATGTTTTACAAATTACAATGTTTCACCAAGTCAAAAGTCCCCTAATCATGAAAGTAATCACTAAAACTGTCATTTTTGGAAGTTAATCACGTATTGTAATCTCAAAGTCAAAGATTCTTAGTAGTGTGAATCATTATGTTTTCTCACAAAACTTAATTTGTCTAAATAACATGCAAAATGTGAGCTTACTGTACATTATTATTCAAGATGTGCGAGAAAAAAATATTCTGTTCAACTGGCTCCATTCACAAACCATTGAAAACTTACCCCTGGGAAAAAGACAAAAAAAATAAATAAATAAAAAATGTGAATCATATAAATAGAAAAAGTGATAACGGGACCCAGATTGAGTATGCAGTCCAACTACACAAGCAAAGTTCCTGCAACGTGACTTCTTCCACATGATTAGCAACACCAGCAGCGTGAAGCTAATCTCTAACTGCAGGAAAGCCCACCGGGTAAGGAGGTGTGAGGAATCTGAGCGAGTTTGCTGGAACCATAATATAAGTGGCAGAAGGAGAGGAATTAATCACTTCAAAGAAGACCAAAATATGTCCAACACCTGCAGTGGTCATGCATTAAAACTTCAAATCTTGCTCACCCCTCCTGAGCGCCGGTTCACCAGCAGCTTGCTGAGGTATCGAGAGGACATTTGAGGAAACAGAGTTTATCTGTCTTTTAAACAAAACTTGTATTATCATTTCCTCTGATTTGTGAATCTGAGAATGTTTACAAGAGACTGCACCAATTTTAAATGGTGCAGTCTCATTATCAAAGAAGTTTAGTATGAGAAGCTTCTTGTACAGTTAAACATCCATTCACCCTAACTAAGAAAGCTTTCTCCAGGTGAGATCAAATTTTTTTCAGATGGATTATGCCAAACAATTGTTGATTATATTGTGTGCTTTTGGGTTTCTATCATGTTGAAATGTAAAAAGATTTTGGGTCAAAATTTACTGATATTTATCATTTTATCTATCTTTAAAAAAAAAAAAAAAAAAAAAAAAAAACAATTTCACTATGGGTGTACGACTGTAGTGTCAAAGAAAGTCATTTTTTCAGGAGCCAAAACTTAACTACAGGTAGCGCTTGTTTCATATTCCCAGTTCATCTGCTACTGTGTCCTTTGAGCCAAAGCATTATGACAGAGTTATTTTAGAATATGGAAAGACCAAAATAATTGAAAGCAATTTACGTAATCGTTTCCACCAGCTTCACACAAAACACAAAGATACAGAAAGGGAAAAGCACCGCAAGGGAAAAACAATTAGTGTTTGACATTAATCGCATTACATGCTGATTTATTTTCTAACTAAAAGAAGGTTAATGTCTAAAATTTGGGCCAACAGATAAAGTAAGCCATGAAAAAAACAAAACAAAACTAGAAGGTGGTTTGAAAATGTCACAGTCAGGCGATAAGAGATTCTTTTCAAATGCAGAAACAGGGTTCCTCTTTAATTAGCTTTTAAAATGACATGTTGACAGTTTTCTTTGAAGACCGACTCTCTGTTATTTCTATAACATTACGACAAATTTAGACCAAGTCGTTGCTGTAAGAAAACATTCTTCTCCTGTACTTAATCAACTTCTCAAAAATATACAAGCAGCTTTGGGAAATTAACTTTAATTGAGCTCTTCAACTACTTTGGGGCCAGCAACGGTAATGCTCTTCCACCAAGCAGGAGCTGCTGAGGGATTTCTGATGGCGCATCACAACGCTGAACGTGGAATAAATCACACCACCGGCGGGGAGTTGGAGAATTGAAGCCGGTTTACACACCTGGCTCTGCCACGTGAATAAGGTTTTATGAGAAAGGAAAAATTTAGTCAAGAGTTTGTTCTGCCAGGAGACCACCAGAAGGATGTTAATATTCAGGTCTTCAGGCATATGCAACACTCGTTAAATAAATTTTCTCCCTGCGGCTCAAGCAGTACTTTGCATTTGGGTGAGGGACTTCAGATTCAATCATGGGTGACAGCCAAAGCTTTCTAGAAAAAAAAAAAAAAAAAACTCCCCCTAATAATTACTCTTCTAACTTTTAATGTTGTGGCTCAGCACTGTTGTGGATTAGTCTCTCAACAACTGTGTAACACCATAAAAAGCTTCTAAAAATAGAATAAAACATCCATCTCTTATTCAAACACTTTGCAGCTCGCTCACTTTTTTTTTGCCCCTCTTCTCACCGCTCTCCTTCCTCTCCCCTCCCCGTCTCACACATCCAAAAATCGCAGCCGTGCCGCAGAAGCTTCAAAGAGCATAGATAAGTTGGGGTAGCACAGGAGCGACTGTAATTCAGCACAACACATACAATGGTAATGCCAGTTTCAAGAAGCAGAGAGTGGCGTTTCAGTTTAAATCCTCCTCACTTAGACTCGAAGTGAAGATGCTCCAGAGCATGAATGTTTAAGCCTCTGCAAACTTTGGGTGTAATATTTGAAAGCAACATAAGGAGCGCATGCACACTCCGTTAAGTTCTGTGGAAAATAAATGCTTTAGAAAAATTGTGCACATGGGTTTTTGTACTTGATGCATAACCAAGAAGTTAGTTTTGTCTCGTAATTTTATATATTTTTTTTTACTTTAAGTGATCAAGTAAAACAGAAACAGTAAAGCAAAGACATGTGATCAACGCCTGATGTTCAATTTTCTTTTCCATTTACGGTGGTGTGAAAGGCCAAATGAAGGCCTCAGTTTTACTGCAACCTAAACATTAACCTGAAAGAAGGCCGTTAAATATTGATGAGAGTGTTAAGAAAAAGTATGGCTTTAGCTCATTTTGACACCGTCTGATAAATAAATTGTAAACGTGTTTCAGTAGGACTAAGAAAAGGGAAAACATTTCTGCACCGCAGTGGATGAACTCGCTGAGTAGACACAAGCTTGTAATCACTTAAATCTGCAGCAAACCCCCCAAGAACCACAATATTACTTGGCATTAGATCAGCCAGGGGTGCATTTTACTGTAGTAAAGTGGCCCCAGGAAACCTTTTTCAAACTTAAAATATAAAGAATGATTGAATCAATTCCTAAAAGCTAACAGAGATGGAAGAATATACTCATTACCTGATCAGTTCAAAGTTTCAATAGAGTATACATCTCATAATGCGAAGCATACAACGTACAAATTATAGCATGTTTATGTGCTAAACACATGTAGGCAAAACGACTAACAGCATCAGTTGATGGAAACAGCCCACATCGCCCTAAACTTGCTATCCTCCCTAATTCTTGATGGTGGTATGGACGCGTTTCTTCAGCAGAGACATGTAACTTGTATCAAACCATAGTCCATGAGAAGGTGGAAGAAGCTAAAATCATGGAAACACCGAAAGAAACCTTGTTAAAGCAAGTTGAAGATTTATGCTGGAAACCAAATCTCATCCCAGTTTCAACAGCAACCAGGACCAGTAAAACTGCAAGTCTAAACCCAATCTGGAATCTGTACTGAGAACTGAAAAACTGCTGTTGATGGTCATGCAATCTGATAGAGAAACGCTGGTAGAGCAATATCCCAAAAGACTTCCAGCTGTAATTGCACCAAAAGGGAGTTCTACAAGGAATTAATTAAGGGGGACTGAATACAAAGAAAAGCAACACTTCTCAAATGTTTAATTGTAAATCTTTTCCTTCACATAGAGTGACATATGCTACTTTGTGTTCCATCATATTAAATCTCAAGGTGGCTTGTGGTTGTATTGTGAAAGAGATCAAAAGCTACGAATACTTTTGCATGGTAATATTTTTAAGTCCTGCTGCAGCTTAATTTTAACATCCGTCAACTACAAAAACACTTCAAACTTCCCTTCCAATAAATTAGATACCTCCCCAGCTCAACAAAGTATGAACATTAAGAACACTGATGATACATTTAGATGGATTACTTCATACGGGTGTATTATTGCACTCCACTATTTAATGTCCTGTATGATTTTTTTTTTTCCCCTCGCTTGCTTTTATGTCAAACCTGTGGCTTGTGCAGCCAGGCTGAGATCAAAGGATCGCAGTCAGAAAGAAAGTGAGCACACCATCCGCCAGCGCACACATGTTCACACCTGACATCTCTCTCACAGCCTATCAGCGCTAACACATCAACGTGTCACTCTGCGTTACTCCGAAACTGAAGTAGAAAATATAAAACCCAAGCGTGCGAGGAAACCACAGCTAAAGTGGAACTGCGTTCTTTATGATGACAAGATTAAACAACGTTGGGAGAACTGAGCGATGAATCCATCAAAAGCTTGGAAAAAAAAAAAAAAAGAAGAAAAGATGCTTCTCGCAGAAAGTGGGACAGATTTAACTGTTGCCTCCCCTAAATACCGCCGTTGCATAACATTTCCACTTGGTATAATCTACCTTGAACAATAATTAATTAGAAGTGACACCCAGATCACTCTTTAAACCTATTTAGACCATGCATGCAGCAAATCTCAAACAAACAAAATGCACAAGATGTTTGAAAATGTTCAGTGTGTATCAACACTTACTGGCTTGCATCAGCTGACCCTGGCGCCCAAACACCTGAGAGAAAGGGCTTCGACTGCAGGTGAGCGTCTCCTCCATGTCCGATCCTTCTTCTTTGGAGTGCAACGAAGGTCAGCTTTCCACACCGGAGTAGTTTTCTCTCTTCCTCAGATGATTTGCCTCCCAAGGCTCTTCACGACCTCTTCCTACGCCTCACACAGAGAGGATATTTGGCTTCTTCAGTTGCCTCTAAGCTGACTGCAGATCAGCAGCCTGTCTGGTCGCCTCCTATGCCGTTGAGAGTTGTGCGCTCTTCTTTGGCTGACGGGAGATCTGTGTGTTGCGCTTGCTCTCTCAGCCTGCTCATTAAAGCTCCAGTGTGGCGCTGCTTCAGATGGAGAGCACAGCGTGAACAAAGCAAGAGAGAGGGATAGAGCAATGAGAAGGAGAAGCCTGCTGCAGTGAGAAGACAGACTCTTACCCCTCTGATGAAAGTCAGAGCAGTGATGACTGTGCGTGTAGATGTATGCAAATGTATGTGTGCGCGCAACTACCAATGATAGACTCTTCTGGTGCCAGTTGCCTCTTTCCTTAAACTACTGGACTGCTAAAAAAAAGAAAAAAAAAGTGGTTGCCCCCTTACTGATATCTTCTGTAGATTCCATCTGTAATGGAGAAAAAAGTAGTTTCCAAATGATGATTTCATCTTCTAGGAGGGAAAGAAAAGCTGGCCCAACCAACCTGAAAAAGTAATTTCCTCCTAAACCTAACTGAGTAATTGTGCCACCCTTGGTTTTTTTATGTCACTGTGGGGGAATTTTGGCACTCTTGTCTTCACAGAATTGTTTTGGTTCGACCACATTGCAGGGTTTTTTCACATAAATATCCTACAAACTACTTTTAGTTGTTTTGAGCTATTTCGAAGGTGGGCTTACCGATATGTGAAGTCTTGCTACATAACCAAAGCCCTGATGGTTTGATATTCTCTTTAAAGACTTCCCATTAGAGAACAGATTTTGAGTTTCCTTCAGATACATGCTTGATACAAAGATAACTAGCCAAATTATCTTTGTATGAAATTCAAATTTGTTGGGTGATCTAAAACTTTTAAATGTGATAAAGAATAAATGGAAGAAATCTGTTAAGTAGATCGTTTTCACACCATCTTTTAAATCCATTCTTTTAAGTTGAAATGCAGATGAGAACAGGCATGATTAAGAACATTGAAACAGGTTTATAAACTTTGTAAACCTGTTTTAATGGTTTATAAAGTTGTTTTAATATGCACCTAAGACAACCATTGCGTTCTCTCAGTTTGAATTGAGGCACACATCCAGAATTGCTTTCCGAGAACTAAATTTGCCTCAGAACAGTAAAGCGTCATTCTATTCTTTCTCCCAGTTTCTTCCAATGCAACCCTACTTGAGGATTATCTTCCAAAAATAGACAGAGAAGACAATGAAACTCAGTGTTTCATTCCCATACTCTCATCTGCATTAAGGTTTTATATAGCATCTTGCTAAAGCAGGCAAAAAAATATGCTTTTGCAAGTACCTCAACAAAAAAAAAACAAGTATTTTGCACAAACGAACTGAACCATGGACACAAAAATCAGTTTCAAAGTAAAGGGGCCAGTGGATCATTAAAAATGGATCTGCATCTTTTATTAATGCTCCTGTTACCACGTCTATTCTGCTCCCACATTAACGGCACTGCAGAGGACAAAAAGCAGTAGTTCCAACAAAGTGTTTTATCCCCGTGGTTTACCAGCGTGGTCTCACTGCTTTCACACAGTGAAAACTGCTAGGAGGGTTAGTCATCTATGCTTCAGTCAAAATTTATGCTACGTAGCTAAAGGTATTGTGGAAAGGCAATAAAACAAAGGAAACTTTTCAAAGAGAGAATGCAAGCAAGTCCAATAGTGATCTTCTACAAAACAACTACCAGAGGCCATTCTGCTCATGTTCATGTCAAAAAGAAAAGTAAGGGTTTTCTTTCATCGTTCTGTTGCACAAATTCTGACAGAGTATTGTTTCTGATAGAAGAACTGCCATCATAGTGTTTGTCAATCACTAATATTTAAGCAAAATGCTTTGGTTTTCTACAGAGAAAAATAATCCATCCAACTGACTGGTGCACAACTCAAGCACCCGTTGGGTGAGAAGCAGGGAACAAACTACCCTGGTGAAAACTAGCTCCTTCTGCTACACTTTGCTTCGTACTGAGGGTCAGGGCTCTCGGCTGTTGAGAGACGATTGCTTTCTGGAGGCGTGGACTGTGTTGAGGCTCTAAACTTTGCCCATTAGGTAACATTTGCATGCGACGCATGTAATGCACCAGTTCGACGCCAAGAAGCTTACCAGAAATTGCCTGCGATGTAAACAACCATCCTCCACAGTGAAGACGGAGGATGAATATCTTTAGCAATGGCTATTCCTGCCTGCATGTAGTTTTGCCATTGCTAAAACTACAGGCAGACTACAATTCTAAAACAGTGCAGAAAATCAACATTATCGTTCATAACTTCTTCTGTTTGCTAATTGGCCTGCTAAAAACTCTACTGGATGCAGTCTGAGTCAAGGAGAGAAAGACCAGAATGTTGTGGAAGCAAAAACTTTTTAGAGCGGAATTGCACAAGAAGGCAATGGCCAGGCTAGATATACACAGGACAGGGTAGCTGGCCATTAACCTAACAGTCGTTTTGTTTTTGTTTTGTTGTTTTAACTAAGTGCTCAAAACAATACACCCATACATGCATGGATATATATGCAAACTTCACACAGAAAGGCCCAGCCCAGAATTTGGATCCAGATCAAGAAAACTGCACCTGTGCACTCTGCGACTTAGAAATAATTTACAAAAGGTCAAGTTTTCTTTCAAGGCCTCTTTTTTTTCTTTTCAGGCCTCTCAAGTTATTTGGTTATAACAGAGAAAAAAAAAAAAACCCTACAAAAAAAAAAAAATACAAAAATAGAAATAAAGTCCAAACCCCCTTGTGATCATTTATTGCGAAAGCACTAACAGCGTTTAAAGAGTAGAAGTATGAGCTCCACCAGAGGGGAGAACAAATCCAGAAGCCTTTCGACAGATCACACTGTGAATTAAAGCAGCTATACATTTGCTGCTGCCGAGTTCGGTACATCTGCATTTTATCACACCTACCGCCATGACACAATGGGATGTGGCTATTAAAACAATATGTCCGCACCTTTGACACTTGGAGCTCCCTTCTCTGAGTAATGAAGAATCACGAAAAAAAGATATTTTATTTAAACCCCAGAAGTTTATCTGTAGTAATAGTTGATTTGCATTGATGCCTAGTTTCCAATTAAAGTCGCATTATCGCAGTGCTGCATGTTGTTTTACAATTAAGCAGAAATTACCTTCTCTGCTAATGATTTAACTGTGTGTGCAAATAGAGAACACACAAACCTCACCCCTGATGGACAGACAGTCAGGAACAGCAGTCTGCTTTCGAAGGAATTAGCCATATACCATTGTGAAAGTGCAATTTATGACTCAATTACAATAATTTCAAAATCAGCATTAATTTAAAAAAATACTTTAGGCACTTAATGCATGCAGTACCTCTTGTGATGTTGGTTATGAGTTGTACTTGGTCTCTAAACTTAATGAAAACTAAGGTGCATTTATTCTGAAATAAGCAACAAAGTCAGACAGGCTTAAAAAGTCTTATCAGTGCTGTAACTGTAACTTTGCTAAATGTGCCCCACACTGAAAGCTCTGATGTTCCTTACATGTCATTGTGAATTTAATGCTTATGTTGGATGTTCTGCTTTGTTCTATCATGTCATCTAATGGCATTTTGAAGCTAGTTTACGCATGTTTGCATCCTATCAACATGAAGGCATCGTGTGGGAGCTTTAAAGTCTTTACTCTTCAAAGTTATTTTACATGCTGCTCTCTATTTAGAGCCATTCCAAATTTACATAATTAGGGTTTTTTTTTCTAGTAAGAAGTTCTGGCCACTACATGCAAACAAATTGCATTTGAAACGTTATGTAATGCTAGGGTTTTTAAAAAGTCAGGACACTCTTGAAAAAAGTTTTTATATCAAGGGTCTTTTTAAAATTAGATTGAAAGACATCTTTAAAAACAATGATGAAATGTGGTACAAAACCTTGCAAAACCTTTCATTGTTCTAATCTTAACCTTCAATTTGTTTCAATTGAATTATCTATTAGACTGGCAGAAAGAACAACACAGTAAAGAAAATATACTTTTTTTTTTTTTTTTACTGGGACTACCCTGTGTTCAGCTAAATCCATCAGCCAATAAACTGACCAGCCTCCCCATTCCTGCTAAAAACAAGGATCCTTGCACCATGATGCTGCTTTCATGTTTTGCATGGTTATTGATGTTCGAGGTAATATACGAAGTGATAATGGCATCATTGCAAAGATTTTCCATATAAGGAAGAATGTTTACTTTTATCATCTGAATAGAAAACTGTCTAAGACTTAGATCATTATTTTAGACGACATGGTATGTCTGTTTAAAGGTGGACAGAGAAAAGTCCAAATTCAGTCATTAATAAATCCAGCACAAAATGTAAAAATGAAACCTAGCAAAACTACTGAGAATTCAAATTTTTCTGAAAAAAATAAATAAATAAATCAGCTCTCTGTGGCAAAGTCATGTCAAAGTAAGTGAAAAACATACCTTTATCTGTACATAATGATCCAAATGTGACAACTCTGGGTTCTCTCTCCGCTTTTCTCACAGGTTCTCTGTAACTAAAAACTATACTATGCCAGTCAGATAAGGCCACATTGCAAAATGGGTTTACTCGTGTGGGTTTGAACAAAGACAAGAGTGTGTGGTGGGTGGAATTGTAAACATATGCAGAGGCTAGAAAGGCTAGCAAGTGGGCAATAGCAGTCCAGTGTTTTAGTAAAGCATTCCATTCACCAACACTGGATTTTATTTACTGGATGATGCATTTAAAAAAGCAGTATATTACGCTACACTAAAACGTGCTGCAGTAAAAACAAAATCTGTGTTTCTTGCAAACTATATTTGAGAAACCTGGGACTCCTCTCACTCAAAATGACACATCTGGTTTTAAAAAGGTTTTTTTTTTTGTTTGTGCGTTTTCACAAATATTTTTCTCATACAGCAAGAGATTCATTTTTGATAATGAGAAAAGGTGCATGATGGATAAGTTAGTTGTACAACAATTTAGATTTCTTTGCACGAAAGCAAGAGCCCTAGCCTTCTGTAAAGTAAAAAAAGTGCTACTTTCCATTTCTTGCTGCTCTTTGGGATTTTGTTTTGCTCTTTTGCCACATGCAACTCGTCTCTTTATTTAAATAGAACCTCAGCCTCTGCCCCAGATTACACCAGCAAAAAAAAACAAAACAAAAATGAAGCAACTAAATCTTGGTAAATAAATCTTAGTGAACAGCCAAAGGTCAGGGGCTGCAATTCAGGCATCAAAAGAAAATATGTGCACACAAATTTCAGTCAAACACAGACTCCGGGGAACGCATTTGACATTTTACAGATTTCATGCTGTTCACACACAAATTTACATTACCCTATGTTTTTTCCATGACCAGTTCCCTCTTTTAAATGGTCCTTTTATGTTTAACTCTTTGGAAACAAAAGAGATAACATGTTTTAAAAAGCCACTCTGCTGCAGGATTCTTAATTGCTTTGCAGGAGAGCGAGTGACGGTGAGTTAGACCGTTTTTGTTCCTGTGTTAAGCTGAAATTCTCTCCCTTTCATTTTTTCTTTTGTCAAACACCGGCATTAAGTGAAGAAGCAGTGGTATCTTACCATATCGGCTTTTTCTTCATCCCTGGAAACAGAGTGATGAAACAGTGCCCCCACCTGGCCATTACGTACTTTGTTGAAATATACCGCTAATTTTATACATTTGTTTTAAAAAGTGAGTATGGTTCAAAACATTGCTTATTTTTCAGTATATGAAAATGCAATGTGGACGCTGTAAATTCTAATCCTAAGCAAAACATTAAACATTCATATTATCTGTAAATGACTATGGGAAGAAGGGAAAGGTTTGTATCAAACACTCAGCTCAAACATTTTGGGGGTATTTTTTTCTAAATGTTGAACTTTGTTGGCCATCACTTACCAATAATTTGGCTTCTTCAAAGTGTCTTCTGTCCGTGTGCACCAACCCTGGTCCTCGAGGCACACTGTCCTGCATGTAGACGTTTCCCGAATTTGACACACCTCATTGCAGTTCAGCAAAACCGTGTTAATCAACCATCAATTGAAATCATACGTGTTGAAGCAGGGGGACTCCTAACACCTGGATGTCCAAAGTCCTCAAGGGCCGATTTTCTGCATGTTTTAGTTCTCTCTCTGGTGGTAATGCTGCGTTCCAGTTACCTCGGAAGTCGAATGACCCGAGGTAACAGTGGTCCAATTAAGACAGAATTTCAACATGGCGACGCCCGTAGACATTGTTTATTGTACATGTTACAAAGATAATTTTAAGCCTTATTTTCCACAAGCAAACACCACTTCTAATTTGTTCAGTGTAGAGTTGTAGGCGTTACATGCAATACGTGTCTTGTATAAACATGTTTCCACTAAATCTACTGTTGATTCTAGGAGAGACTATATTGAAACACAAAGTCGACATGAAATCTTAAAAGGGAGTAGCCGGAGTTGCTCCCAGTGGGAAATCTGAGTTCGGAGAGAGTTCCAGTTGATTTTTCCTACTGCGCAGTTGGCAATTGGGAAGCAGCATAACTACCTACTCAGCATGCCAATGTTTTGCTCAGGCCTGCTAACGAGCCATCGTTTGATTCTGTGTTAAAACAGGGAGGGAACTACAGGATGCATTTTTTTAATCTCCTCAAAGGGTAGTTTTCTGTTTTCTTCCACATCATTCTCTTTTGTTTTTTATATTAGAGCTTTTGAAATAAATATTTGTACTTCTTCAAATAGGTTCACCACTCCAATAAATGTTCATTATTCTTCTAAATATTGTTAGGAATTACCCACTTTACTCTCAAATCATAGACAGATGGACTATATCCTTTTGGGTCTTCATCTTTAAATAATGTGTCTTTTTCACCATCGATGATGTCTATGACTAAATATATCTGCTATAATTTCGGACACACTCATTTCAATGACAGATTTAATCAGAATCAGTAGCTTGTACACTTTGACTTTTGGTTATATCTCACACTACTTTGAACCCAGCTGAATTAGATGCTAATCCACATCAAAGGACATTTTCTGAACAGAGAATCACATCAACTCATATTCAGTTGACGCTCAATTTATTTTTAACACTTGCTTGAAAAAAAAAAAAAACTTTAGTGCAAATCAAACAGGAATTATTCAATAACATGATTTTAAGTTATTAATAAATATACATGACTCAATTTACATTTTTAAAATGCTACAAGCACTTTTCACAGTTCAGCATCTGTCTCCCAATCTATTCTGTACATCCACCATGTTTCAGTCAGAACCAAAGAAACACCAGCTTGGGCTGGAAAGGACAAAAAAAAAAAATTAAATTAACAGTTACAGAGACTTTATCAAGTTTCAGATTACAAAATTAATATTTAAATCTCACACAAAATAATTACCCTGTATAGCAGTTATTTTTCCAAACTTTTAGTTGATACAAGAAACAAAATCTCACATAAAACAAATACTATTTGATTTAGGACACTGTGCAACAAATGGTTTTATATCCCACAAGAATATCATCTCCCAGCCAAAAACAATCTTTGAAAGTACGAACAAAAGTGAAGTGCTTGTGTGTTCCAGATGAAAAACGATATTACATTTTCAATCACTGTAGGGATAACAAAACACCACAAAACAAATGTTTCATAAGTATTTGTGGGAAGATGTGCAAACCAAAGCATAAAGAAGAGAGTAAGTCAGATGAAAATGCACAGATGCCAAATATTGGGATTGGTTCAGTCAAAGATGCAACTAACGTCACATAATAGAAACACAGTACTTCTATTTGGGGTTGCGGTCCAAATGCATCAACTGGCAAGATTTCTCAGTTGTAGAGAATTTGTTTACATCAATCTGTAAATACATGAGAAAATACACATTATCGTACTTAACTTAAAATATGTATATGCTATACCCTCTGAACAAGAATTACATGTAGCTCAGATGTGAAAATAAATTTCAATAAGACAATGGTTTATAATTTGCTAAAGCAGCTAAATAAATTCTTCATCTGAGAAACACAAAGATATTACACTTTCACTGTTGTCATGCTGTATTTTACCATTTTAAATAAATTTCATGGCACAAAAGAGCATTCTACTCAAACTCATTTAGTAGCAGCTGTGCGTCAAAAAATGCCTTTAGCATTAATTTCAGTAAATATTACATTCACAGCAATTATAGAAAACCCACTACTCCGACTGTCTTTCTAAAAATTAATGATTACAAAACATAAGACTTAAGATATGAGGTTCAGGCCAAGGTTACACTATATTGTGCTACTGTTTAAAATTCAGAGGGTTTTTGTAACTTCAGAAAATAAAATCTCCAAATGTGCAATTTTTGAACAGTAGACACGCCTTCTCTTTACTCAGATTGCTGACTTTAACCCTCAGAGAAAAGGTTCATGATCAGATTCAGTATTGAAGTTGTATCAACATAATCCATCTTAAATCTGTGTAGCGAGAGCAGAAGCTCACAGACAGCATGCAGTAAGAATTGAAACCAAAAGGCAACCGAGTACAAAGAAAAAGTGCAAATGCATGCCAGAAATGATTGCCACCTGCCATGCTCTCTAAACCACCCATCAAGAAGGAAATGCGAGGAGCTCAGTTCATCCTACTTCCTTTTCCAATTTGTAGCATGAAGCAGCTAGATTAACTTCAAGTGCAACTCCAAGCTATTGACGCAGCAAGCTTATGCAACAAAGAATTCTTTTTTCCTCAAAATCTCAAGCTACTAAAATGGCATTCGCACATTCTCTCAAGTTCGCATTACAGGCCTGTTTTATCCGTTCTTTAATCAGTCACTTATTGTACAGTATAATGCAGTCTACAGGTCTCCTGGGTTTCCAGTGTGATTACCAGTACTTCTCCCTGAAGGGTAACGGAGAGTGTTTGTTTCATACAGTAGAGTCCTGAAACAACAACAGAATACAGAATTAAAGTTATGAATGGAAAACATAACAAATCATCAGGCTTTATGTACATTGCCCTTCACACATAGCTTTACCCCTGAGAAAGATAGAGTAAAAAATGCAACCAAAGAAACATGGAGAATGGTAAAAGCCAAAAAAAAAAAAAAAAAAGAAATCCCACAGCCAGAAAACGCCAACAAAGAGGAACATCTTGTCACCAAGATTACAACTACTGGATCTTCTGTGATTATTTGGGAGTCAGACCAGAAAAAGGCCTTGTTTGTCCAAATGTAACCATGTGGAATTAGCTAAAAGCTATTGTGCGTGGCAACATTATCTCAGAATTTTGAGAAAACTGATCCCAAACACAAACCAACAGAGATGGCTCACCAGACACAAAATCAATGCTCCACTTTTCTATATCAATTATACTATTGGTACAAATGTATTTACCTGCATATCCTGGAGGATTACTCATATTCTCAAGCTGAGGTTTTCTGCTCGGGGCAGCTTTTAATGGCTCCAGATGCAACTTCTTCAGTCTGAGCAGCAGCAGATTCATCTGTCGGCGGGACACTCTGCGGAGGCTTCACAATAGTTATTTTAATGGGAATTCCTTTGATGCTGTGCTGCACTCTGCTGTACTGCCGCAGAGACGGGTTGAAAGTGCGAATGGGAACTTCTGCCAGCGTGGGCGCCTCTTGTTTGGGCTGTATACTCTCCTTAATGATGATTTTACTTCGTTTGTTTGAGAAGACGGTTTGCACTGGGAGAATGGCAGGTCTCTTTGTAGAGCCAGATGTCTGGAGTCTTGTATTATGCCGAGGCGGGGATTGCAGTTTCTCTTTTAAATGGGAAACTCCTCGATGTGAGTGTTCGTTGTTCTCTTTTGTGAGAGAGATTCCTCCCTCTTTCCTTTTTTTCATCTCTTTGGGCTTTTTGGGGCAGACGGCCATGTGTTTGGTTCTGCTGCGGCGCATTGTGAACTCTCTGTTGCAGTGAGGGCAGACAAAGATTTCTACCTGTGAAGGTGACAGTTTGTTTGCTGAAGAAATTGACTTGTTTCTATGTGGCATAATCCTCTGGACAAACTTCTTCTTCCTTTTATTAAGTATTTTGATCTTGACTGATGGCTCTTGATTTGGTTTGGACCGGTTTCCCTGACTGACTCTGACTGAAGTATTTAGTCCATTAGCAGAGTTTGTCGTAGACAAAACTCCATTCTGGGTTTTTGCAAAGTGGCGTAAGGGGACAGGATTTTTTCTAGGCGTGTATCGCTTCTTATCACTTGCATTTGCACATGCCAAGATGTGCTTGTGCAGCTCTGGCATGTTGTCAAAGCTTTTCCCACACTTGGTGCACCGAATAGCTGTACTAAAGGTTTGTGGGATGTTGTGGGTGGTGAAGTTTGTAGCCGAAGCAAGTGACCCTGCAGGGGATCTGTTATGATAAGGAAAGGGAGGCGGCTTAAAGCTGGGATAATGCTGGTTTATGCCAAGACGAACATCAGGCCCTTTGATCTTACCTCCATCGGACGTCATGATCTTAATTGTTGTAAAGAGCTCATCAGCAGTCATATCAACGTCACATTCTTCCTTTTTGACAGATTTTTTTGATTCCTCTGGTGACTTTGTGACTGAAGGATCTGTATGGATTTTACTTGTGTTGTTGTAGTTCTGAGGTCTCAGTTTACCCTTTTCTTCTTCCGTGTACAAGCACTGCTGGCCAGGATGCAGTTCATTTTGATGCTGCTTCAGATTGCAAAGGTAGACAAATTCTTTTGTACATGCACTACAAACATAGGTCTTTCCGACACCGTGAAGACTCGATCGATGGTCGAGTAGCGCAGATGGCTTGCCAAACAGCAGCACACAGAACTCACATTTGTAGGGCCATTCATCTGCATGGTCAGCCACATGATGGCCAAGTTCTTTCATTGAGTGGAAGAGCCTTTCACACACATTGCAGATGAAATTCTTGGTGAAAGTCTGCTCCTCTGCATCAACTGCTGTCTCATTTAAGGGTTCTTCCTCAGTTTTGTCAGGAGGAGGGGCAGGAGGTGTTTTAGGTGCGCTTTCAGACATAGAAACGGACCCATCAGATACTTCCTCAACTTTTTTTGTAGGAAGCTCCGTACTAAAAAGTCCTAGGCCAGGTTTTGAGTCTGCCACAGGAGGAGAATCAGACGTCACTGGGGTGTTAGATGTCAGGGTTACAGATTCTGGAATGGCAGAAACAAGAACAAGAGGGTCCAAAGGTTGAGGGTCAGGTAAAGATGTGATCTGTTGTTGTTCTAATTGATTAATGACCATCTCAGTGGGTGCTAGAGGCTCAGCTGTATTCTCTTGTAAAGTTACTCCAGCTGGCACAATACTTCCTGGAGCTTCGAGAGCTATGGTACACTCTATTAAGACGGTGTTGCTGGCTAATTTGAGTAGGGAATCATTTAAGGTTACAGTGGGTGGGAACGACACTTCTGACACAGGAGCAGATTCAACCATCGGTGGGTTGAGTGCAATCTGATCAGTGAGAAAGACGTGGCTAGGTAGATTCAGGGTTGGGTCAAGTGGCTGGGAGAGAGTGACAATGTTTGCAGAGCTGGCGGAGGCAAATGCAGTAGTTAAATCACACTGTGATGAATTTAATGGATTTTCTGTGCAAATCACCAAGGGTTCTGGAGATATGTTTGGGGCAAGTACCTGGATTGGTTGGTTTGAGGAGTTGGAAAGAGACGGAGGTGGAGCCAAAACTGTGATCAACGAGGGAGCAGCAGGGAGTACAGTGTGAGTGACTGGAGAAGCAAATGCTATGGCGCACTGTGGAGATGGTTCCAAGGCAAGAGGAGTAAGAGACGCAGGTGATTGAGTCAGAGAATTTGGGGGTATGGTCAGTCCATAAACAAGTCCCTCAGCAACATGCTCCAGTGGGTTTACAACATTCGAATTTGTTATAAGAGTCAAGTCTGTAACTACAGGTGTTTCTGGACTCATATGGCTTACCATTTGCTCCTTACTACTTAAGACCTTTTCTGCCACATTTGAATTTGAACCTTTAAACATAGGGTCAGATTCACCAGGGCTCTTTCTTTGTAAACTCAAATCTAGCGCAGCATCAGCTGATGCTTCATCTTCATTTCTTTTGACTGTATTAGAAAGATCCAGGGGTTGCTGGTTACACGGATTACCACCAGTTGCTGGGACCCAACTCTCTGACAAAACAGAACTCCCTTCTGGCACAGCTACAGTTTGAGTTGCATCATTATTCTCATTTCCTGTTTGCTGGACAGGCAAGCTACGCTGAGCATCAATCTGTCTTTTACTTCCGTCACCCAAATCTAACGGATCTGGCTCTCCCGTTTCTTCATTTGCTGCAAGAATTTGCTGTGAGAACCCAGTGGGAGAGCCAGTTCTTCTCCTAAACTTTCCAGTCCCAGAAGGTAGGACATTGAGTGAAACAGGTGATGAAGACTTCTGTCCATCAGTGACGAGGGCAACTGTAGGTTTAAAACCCTCCTGTTTCTCAAGAAGCTGCTTAAGTTTTGGAGACAGGAATACAGTGCGTTCCTCCTGAACAATCTCTGATTCTGTATTCTGAGGGAACAGATTCTCAATCAATGACGACAGAAGTGATGATGAGGATGAAGACATGACCACCTCAGACTGCAGTTCAGTTTTAATCTGTGGTAGGAGAGGTGGTGTGGCGGTTCTTCTTTTGGATTGTTGTTGACCAGGTGCTTCTGTGTCTGTGTTTAAAACTTGGCTAATCTGGGCAGGACCCAAAATTAAGGTGTCCATTTCAACTAAATTTGAGGGCCCAGAGCGGATTTCCATTTCACAGTTATTTATTGTACTTGTTGATAGAATCTTTCCATCAATGTAAAAGCTAAGATTCTCAGAAATATTACTAGACACATCTAGCATATATTGTTCTGCTTGTTCTCCATTATTTTCCAAAACAGCAGTGGAAATAGTTTTCATGGCCTGTGTATGTTGTTGAAATGATTCACTTAGTAGAGCTTGAGATATTTCCTCTTGTGTCGGCGTGGCATTTTCTTTCACTGTAGGATGCAGTTGGTTATCAGGGATCTTTCCCTCCTGATGCTGTCTGTTCATACTTGTGGATATTTTCTCTGGAGATCTGCAAGGATGATGAACATGCATGTGTCGTTCCAAGCCTTGTTTGCAGGTAAAACATCGGTTACAGTGCTGGCACACAAAAGCTTTTTTATCTGCATCTTTGATGGGGAGTTTGTGAGAGTACAAGTGCTCCCAGCTGATATCTAGTTGTTCTTGTGTATCCTCCATGTCTCCACGTTCAGAGAGGTGCAAGTGGGATGAGTCTTCCATCCTCACTTAGCATATGTATATAGTTGTTTGATGGATGTTTTTCCACACAGGATAGTGGCAGCAGTCATACCTATTGAGATGATAAAGAATTCAGAAGTGTGATACAGATCGTTGAAGGATTGTATTAAATCAACTTTAGCAAAATAGAAATGAAACAAGACTACGAAAAGCATTAGCAATAGGAAATATTAGCTGGCTAACGTCATTTGTGAATCTAAAGATCATGGACCTTTTTACAAGGTCAATCCTAAAAAGCTGAATGGGCCCTTTAGTAACACAACTAATCATAAGGGCAACATGGTTAACAAGAAAACAGCCTTGCCATAAGATAGAAATAAGATTTAAGCAATATGCATTATATGTATTAATTCCAATGGGAAAAGGAATTTATAGAGGGAATAGAAAGCTGATTGAGATAAATAAGCAAGATATGGGAGACCTAATAATATACTTCAACTGTTGGCATTGTTGCTGTACCACATAGAAAATTTGTTTTACATGCAAGGAAAAAAAAAAAAAAACTAAACTTATATATTAAGTTTACATCACAAACGCATCATACATTTCTGGAAAAATATCAAAATGTTAATCCAAAACTAAATGTGTCTAAACTGATACAGTATTGGATAAAAAAAATGCTGAGGAAAAAGTATGTCCCCCTTAAGGTTTTCCTTTGTAAATATCACAAAACCAAATTAAATATTCAAATTCATTTTGTAAAGAAAAAAAAAAAAGCTAACTAAGCAAACCTAGAATAGGTAAAAAAAAAAATAAAATAAAAATACAAAACATAACTACTAGTAGCAACAACATGTTCATCAACATGTTCTTCAGTTTTGTATCAACTGCATTTACATTTTGTATTAAAATTAGTTGAAGGATCTTTAACATTTAGGTGTAATGGAACAGCAACAACAGAGAAATACCTTTTATAAAACTGCTCTTCTTATTTACAAATGTGTCTTTGAAATTTGATAAGGTTAATTTAAATATTTATACTAGCTTATCATTTTCACTGCAAGTTTAGAATAGGTGTTTGTGGAGGTTTATGCAGATTTTTTGCTGAGGTTTTTCTGTTGGGGAAAAAAACATGTAAATGGTTTAAAGGAAAACTGATCATTACTGTATGCTCCCACAAAACAAAAAGAAGCACAATGTAATAATAATTAGCAATAGGGTGAAAGCAAAGTCGAAGTTCATCCTAACAGGTAGGAACAGAAAAAATAAAAGCACATTTGAGGATAACAGAAGAGAAAATTCCCTTGAGAATACAACCTAGATATCCTTAAAAATTATGTAAATGTCTTTTACATCAATAGTAATAAAATACCAGCAAAATATCCAGTTGACAATAGGGCGGTGGATTTTGACATAAACCTTACGACAAAATGGCAGGCCTGTCATGTCTTATTTGTTCTCCCATGAATCTTGTTTGGAAAACAAAGGTCAATTTAAATACATAAAAAGCCTAAATCTAACGTGTCACTAATTCGAAACACGCATTTCCAAAAACATACGTTTTAAAATGTGTATTTCGCATAATTATGCACGCAATGCAGCGTTAAAGTACATAAAGACACGAGATGACATGTAAACAAAGACTTTTAAATAGATGTACATTTCGGTTATATTTACAGCACAATAATCCGATGAATTCTTGTAAAAGTGAAGCATTATTAAATATATTAGCAGAATCTATATCATTCAAGGGCCTACAGCAATGAATTAGTAGAAGCTATTTTAAAATATTCGGTTTCTATTTTAATTACTGTAAGCTACAACAAGTCTTTTTTTTTTTTACCACTACCACGTACATGGTAGTGGTAAAATAAAAAATAACAGTTGTTTTATTTTAATAAGTTAAAGGCAGACAGGCGATGAGGTGCGCCTCCCCTGGTTCGGTGACGCTTCCCCGTCCTTGCTCCATTGCTAACAGCTCACACAACACGTCGTCACATTTACTCTGGCTACAGAGCCAGCTAGCTCCTCTTAATTTAAGATCAACTAGATTTACGAACGCTAGCTTTTAACTATTTACCGAGCACAATGCAGACACTAAGACATTACTAAATTGACGTCTTCGAACAAAGCCTCATACACCATTTTAAAAATGGAGTTGTTATCGACCGCTGTGTACGCATCTACCGATAGCTACAATGCTATTGCTAGCTTGTTAGCATTTGCCAAGAATTAAAACCAAATGTTAACCGCGACAGCCTCAAGTACAGGTTGGTGAATAAAGTTTACAAAGAAAAAGAAGGTCTTTAAACATACACGTTGCTTCCAAAGTCCCAGAAAGGTTTGAAACAGTCCTGTTGTGCACCTTGTAGACAGCTGTTTTTCCACTTTACTCTATCAACAAAATTCCGGCGTTCTGATTGGACACAGAATTAGGATGTCAAAATGTAACCAATCAGCGAGAGGCTTCTTAAAGTTGAAATTTTAAAAGGACAAAAAGACTATTCTTACAAATAAAATACACCTAAGCTGAACTAAACTATTATTGTGAATATAATAATTTTATATAGAATTAAAATTAGTAATACAAACGGAATGTTTTTGAATACGGAAACCTATATCGTCAAGCACATTTGAATACTTGTGTAAACCTAAGACGGTTTATAATGTCTGCAATCTTCTTTATTAACTTTTCTTATGCGACGTAATTGCCATTGAATTTGACGAGTTCCAAAAACATTTATGCTCATTTTAGATGGTACAGTTGAAAATTTTGAAAAAAATGTATACAATTTGTTTTAGATCACACGGTGAAAGTAACAGATATATTGTTTAAAAATCGTAGGAGGAAGGCCCCCCCAAAAAAAATGAAAAGAACATTCAATCCGGAGCGTACCTCCGTGTGTCTATAAGAAAATGGTCGTTTCAAAGTAAAACTGCGGAGGGGGAGGGGTAAGTGTTACAGTAAAAATTGAACTCGACCATTAACTGCAGAATTTTTTGTGATATGACATTATTTCATTAGATTTTTTTATGCTGTCTGAATATCAGAAATATTATTCAGGACTTGTCAAAACTGAATAATGGGTTAAAGAAATGACCATAAAAACATTTCACTATATTCCTTGCCATTGTAGTGTGTTATCTTGACCAGGAGAGGGGGCAAAATTAAAATACTTTGTTTCAACACAGGATTAAACTGGAGCGCACCTCCGCGTGTAAACGTTTGTAACACTTACAAATTTCCTGAGTAAGGATTATTTTTGAATGTGCAGTAATTTCTGGTATCCCACAGTAACTTATGATACTTATGTGCGCATTATATACAGTGATTACATTCGAAGTGTTATACAGCAATGCATGTAATCTCATTTATTTAGGTATAGAGATTACAAAATATTTGTGCACGAACACATAGTTTGATTAATTTGTTTGCATTAACTTGAACTATGTTTTAATTACGACCATTTCAAGCGATTACATTTCGAAGTGAGAGGGATTAAGCTGCAGACTGTAAACAAAAGAAATATTCATCAATAACACAAATCATAGCTCGTTTGCAAATAAACAAAAAAACAAATCTGTGAAAAACTTAAAATAGTTTAAAAATCATATAAAAAGATGTGTACAAACCCACTGAGTAGCAATTTAGTACTAATGAAACTAATTTCACACAGATAGTGTTGAATTGAAAGCCATTATTTCTGTTAATTATGATTTTTCCACACACAGGCAACGTAAACATGACATTTAGAATTACAAAAGTTCTATTTTCTAATCCTAAAAAATAAGAAAATTCATATTTTCTCAGGTGTTTGTGAGTGCTTTCTCTGTGTTGCCCTGCAATGTACTAGTAGACTTGCTGACTCTGTGGAGGTTTTTAAAAAGCAACTAAAAACATTTTTATTTTACCAGGCTTTTATCTCTTGATTTTGTTGTTTCTTCTGGTGGTTTTGTAGGGTTTTAAGGTTGATTTCTATTGTATAGCGCTTTGTGATTTTATGTCTGTGAAAGCTGCTTTATAAATAAACTTTACCTACTTACTTACTTAGTAACCTGTCAATTACATTCCCTTTTGCCCCACAATACGTATTTAAAGACTTATTTAGTTAATCAGGTAATTGTTGACATTAATATTAGTTAATGATTTCTAGTGAAGCTTCCAGGAAGTAATGGTTGTAACTTAAAACTTATAGGTCCTTCCTGTGTAGATTTTTTGGGCAATAGATTAATGGCAGCAATCCTGAGGTAATCTTTCTAACTCTATCAGGGTAGTAGATGAGAATAATATTTTTTCTAATAGACAGAAAACATCATTGTAAAATACAATAAACTTTTGGTTAAATATTCAAATTTTGATATCACTGTTGGATAAGAGTCACATTCCTATCTATCAATCATCTCTGTCATTTCTGTTTCACAGCTGTTCAGAAAACAGAAGACACATTGTGCTGACTTGCTGAAGATTAATAACGGCCAACAGTATGTGTTCTCCTCTCTGTTTTCCTTAACAATCGTCAATTGAATCACAACAGAGATTGATATGGATTCATATCAATCTCACACCTACACTGACACAAAGCTAACTATTTGGCTTCTCTTGGCATTATTTCCAACCTGTAGGAGTTCTTCGGACCCCTCACTCCTGCCCAATGTACATCTGTGACACTGTGGTGCACATGGGTGGTGTTCTTATGGCACATGCATGGCATGTCTCTCTTGTTATGTTGCATGTGGGTTTAGTGGTGTTTCACTGTGACACCACATGCCAGACCTCTGTGGGCCATAATGAAAGATCATAAATAACAGGCTTAACCCACCCTGCTAAGCCTTACTTTTTCCTTCTCTGTATTTTAGAATCAGCATTCTAAACCCAGCAGCTAACTTGCTGAAACAGCACAACGTGGAAAAAAAAAAAGTAATTGAATAAGCACTGAATAGTTGGTTTTTTTTGTTAGTTTTTTTTTTGTTGTTTTTTTTAGTGGAACTTTGATTACGATTGTGTTTATTTATAGAATGTTCTAAGTTGTTGTGGACCTGCCAGAAGCTCTGGTGTGTCTTTCACAGCTGATGGCAACTGCAGCTGGGAAACTTTAGTCAGCAGATTGAAACCGGGTCTCTGTGTTGTGCATTGTTTAACCAGGTGCTGAAGCGTCAAAGTTGAAGGAAATACAAGCAATTAGGCAAACAGAATGATCAAGAAAAAAAAAATCACTCTAGAACAAAGAGGACAAGTTGAAGTTTGCATATAGAAAATCATGAAGTGGAAAAAGCTAATATTTTGAACTGTAGAGTTAGCTGGTGTAAACAGAGATCATACATTTTAAAATTTGCAAAGGTATGTATTCATATCTCCGTTTCCCCTGGGAAGTCAAACCAAGTAGAAACATGATCTGTTTAGTTGCTGCAGCATATGATCATGTGTGTGGACATGAACTCGGAAACATGGCCCTTTAACCTAAACGTGTAAAAGCTAAGTAAGACATTTTAAGTCTTAGCAGATACCTGTGGAGTTGAATTATTGCTCTCAACAGTAAATCAGGGCAACATACTATGTGCAGCATCTATACTGTATATTAACTTTTGATTTGTTTGCAATATCCCCAACTATATCCGAACAGAATGTCTATCGATACCGTGTCATGATGTTTTCACATGCATGTGAGTGTTTCCATGTGGATATGCTTTCTGCAGGTAAGTTCTGAATGTATGTACACCCTGTTAGATTTAGTTCCCAAGGCCACTGTTTTCAACATTAAATCAAACAGAAAATAATATCCAATATAAATGTAAAGTGTGTTTTATTTTAAGAGGCTGTTTAGTTTATCTCAAAAATCCTTAAGAACATGAAATGGATAGAATTTTTTAACTGAGGTTCTGTTGAACGGCTGTAAGCAGTTGGTGCCTTACCTGCAGTAGATAACTCTTGACTTCTTCATTTATACTGTGTTACCTCAGAAGTTGGAATTTGCTGCTCGGTTTGACGTCAGATAAACCCAGCAGTAACAGTGTTTTAGTTAGGAAGTCAGAATTTCAACATGGTGACGCCCATAGACATTGTTTGCAGTAGCTCTTACAAACATAATTTTAAGCTTCCCTTTCCGTGAGCAAGTGCCACTTTTAATTTGTTCAGTTTATTGTTGCACGTGCTAAATTTAATATTGATTTACAATGTTACACTTAACATTGTAAATCATTGTTAAATGTGTCTTATTTTACAAGATACATATGTATCTTGTGAAGATACATATGTATCTTTACATATGTATCTTACAACACAACAGAGGTGTATCACCAATGATCTTTCTACATGAAACACAAACTTAAAACAACAAAATGTATCTTGTAAAATAAACATGATTCCATTACATCTTACTACTGTTGATGTGAGAAGGGGACATGTTGGAACAGAAAGTCAGCATTACAAGTTGTAACTGAGGGTAATCAGAGTTTATAAAGTTTCTCACTGGGAAAATCTAACTGCAGAGGGTTTTCCAGTTGAATTTGTTAAACTGGGAAATTAGAATTTATAAATCCAGATTAGTTGGTCAGCTGTAGGCTGAAACTAAAAAGTTGTCCAAAACAGGCCCAAGACTAAAACTTACTTTTACTTTCGTAAAACAAATACAGTCTAACAAAATAACATGGCAATTTATGCAAACACTGTTGTAGGTACTGATGCATTTTACCATGGGCAATTGTTTACACAAGAAACCTAAACAGGAAATGACAGCAACAGAGGTATGTCACCAATGATCTACCTACATGAAACACAAACTTAAAGCAACAAAAAGAGCGTATTGTGCACTTTACAAACTAGATAACATCACAAGGAAATAACATTGGATAGCAATATTGAATATTGAAGAAATGTAAGCTTCAGCATACCACCAAACAAGCTACCTAGTCAGATAGCTAGAGTAAACCAAAGTCAGTGTTTTCGAGTGCCCATAGCAAAGCCCCTGAAAGTTTCGTGCAAGCAATGCTACCTTAAAACCCTCACTTAGTTACAGCTATTCAGTAAAGAAGAATGTGCCAAAATTAATACAAAGTGTGATTGATATAAACCGCTGACTTTAAAGAAAGTATCTAAAAATCTTGAAAAAACCCCCCAAAGAACTCTTGATATTCTGCCATTCATCAAATAGAAATTATTTTTGGTAATCCTAACTGGCCTAAAGCAGCAGAAATTTAGTGTGATTTAATATCAAACAGTGAGAAAGAAGGTTATGTGTTTTGTAGGTAAACATCTGGTTTCAACAGCAGAAAAGTAAGCATATGTTTAAGTGAGCTAATGGCAATAAAATATTTAAACAAGAATAACATACTCTTGGTTAGATATAAAGTGTTTTTGACATTATAACATTAAACAGTCAAATAAAAAAATCTGAACTATCCCTTTAAACTCAGACAAGAAGCTTGAGGATTGTGCTATAACATGTGCCAGATGCTAGTTAGCATATCCTGTGGCGATGGGCACCGGTTTGTGCCAATGATTCTCCACACAATGTAACATTCAACATCAACATGAAGATGTAAGACAAGAGAGACAAAGAGAGAAAGCCAGCGAGGTGGACCCCAACATGTCCATATATCAGAAAGATCACCGAGTAAGACTTTGGCATTAAACAATGAGGGTCTCTGATGGAAGATATGTGCCACACCAGCAAAGACAAAGACATGACTGTCATCTGACAAGATGTTATGTCACTGGCATCAAAATGAAATTTATTGCTTTCGTCTCAAGTGCCAGATGTGCAGACAAGAACATGTAAATGCGAACATGCAAATACAAGTCGACACTGTGCGGTGGTGGGGAGAAACACAGCACAAAAACGCACAGATTCATCAACATTCAGAGAACACACTGCGAAAACATGTTCACTTAGTCATTGCTTTCTGCAACTCTGCCTTTCTGTAGCTAACACTAGCAAATGTAGGTAACCCATTCATCATCCCTGCAAACATCTACCACACATCAACAACACCCAGTCCATGCCTGCCACCCAACCTTGTTCACCCATTTGCCAAGTTCTCCCTTGGGAAAGAGTTCTCCCCTTCCCAAGTCTACTCTCGGTCTCAGCTGTTTGTGGCTAACAACACTTTTTGTCATTATTACCCAAACTCTTGCATGTTATCTGCATGCTGGTGAACGTGGACTACGACTGCAGAGCTCGAGTCAACCTACAACAGTTTTGCTGCCAATTCTGTGGGATGAGCTTCAGCAGCAGATTGAGAACAAGTTACTGGTAAACAGTATGTCAAAAACTTCTGCTTGTGAACAATGTCAAGACTTATTGCATTCTCCTGGCAACTGAAACAAACATTGGTTTTATTTTTTGATAGGGGAACTGAATTGTGGGTGTGTCCTCAAGCTGCTCCTGATAAGATTAACTGTAGACTGAATGAACCATTGGTGTTTTGAACACATTCCTGGTGCAGCAGTTCAGTGTGGCACTTCCATATTCTCTTTGTATTTTCCTTGTGCTTTCTTCACTCTTCCCAGATTCTTCCCACAGGTGGAAACATCCAATGGCAGCTCTTTATTGCTACTGTCACTCATGACATGTGTGACCTTGTGCTTGATATGGAAAAGTCTAACTGAGACAACCCTCATTCGAGCTTTAGCAGATTAGGTTTGTAAACAAATGCCTGCTTGTCATCTATGCTATTCTCCTATTGTTTCACAATCTGTGCTTCGATTATACAGTTGGGATTAATTGTAGCTGAATGGGCATCAACTGAATTTTTCTGATAATTAGAAAAGCTTACTTTGGTCTGAGTGTAGTCCAGTACACAAACTGAAACAATCATCTGATAAATCTTCCAATACCAGTTTAAGAGAAATAATCTCACATATCTTTATACATCTGTGTTCAAGACCTTAGGTGGAGTTCTTCCTACCTATCTGAGTATGTTTTAGTCAGTAAGAATTAGTTGAGTAAGAATGTGTCTCTGACTAATGTTATATCACAAGTAGGCTTGTTTTTAGAGGTCATTAAAGATGATTTAGAACAATTGTGCAGTGAAGACCATGTGGCTTGAATCTTTGTAAATTCCTCCGTTTGTGTGTTGTAATAGATGCTTTCAGGTCTTTCACTGACAAATGACTCTTAAAGCTTTAGTGGGTCTTTTTCATCAGCAAAGCTTATAATTTAAATCTTTATTAGAACATGTTGTATGATGTGTGTGTGGACGTGAAAACACATGATGGAAGAAGGGCCCACCCAGGAAGTGACTCCACCCTGCAAGGACGTACAGAATCCCCCCACGAGCCCCTCCTTGCCTAAGTGAGGAGAGAGCAAGCCGCGGCTCATATAGCCTCTCCGTTTGCCCCCTCTCAAAAGCCTCCATTGTTCCCGGCAGTCAGCGCCCAGAGAGTGAGCTAAAGGGAGTTATGAAGCTCGCCAACGGGGCAGAGGCTGAGGCGGGTAGGGAGGTGTTGGGTTGGTGCCTAAAACCACACGGAGGACAGGGAGCCAGACATAGAGCATCTCTGTGCAACTCGCAGCCTACTGCTGGAGGTTTGCCTTAGCTTAACATCACCATATGAAAAACTCCACAACATGACGCAAAAAACACACCTAACTGTCAGAGGCACCAACCGACCCGACGATCCCAAGACGTAGGGCTCTCCATATTTGGTGCTGCTTGTTTGCCAGCTTGAAAAGGGTTTTGTTTTCTCTCCCTCTCGTTAATTTGAAGCGCTGCTTGAATTGGCCAATCAGAGAGAAGGCAGCTGGACGAAGCCCTGGGCAACTTGTTAACATTTGTGTACTTCAGTTGGAAATAGAAAATAAGCGTCATGGGACTGTAACGGTCACAAGTATATAAGAGGGGAAGTACAGTGCTGGTCAACAATGAGCTCAGTTGTGTCCATTTTTATGGCCAGTTTCTAATATAAATAGAGTGAGATGAGCAAGTTTGTGAAATGTTTCTTGTTTTATTGAAACTGTATGAACAAAAACACTGCAATTAAATAAGAGGTTTGCATGAAACACATGGCACAAATGGGAGACATCATGGCAAAGCAAAAGAAATGGATCATTGCAAACATTTGCAGTGTCTAAAGTCTAAATCATTAAACATTACTCCTCTCGTTCAGTGCACATATTAAACAAGTTTTAAAAGCAGGCAGGGTAAGAAAAGAGTATTTATACACCCAGTTAGCACAGTTACAGTTGGAACACAGTATCAAAAAAATGCCTGCTTAACACTGAGCACCAAAACTAAGTGCAGCTATGAAATGTTATCCTGTGTGCAATATGCAGTTAACTGGACGGCTGTACTGGTAACATAAACAGAAGAATACGCTGTTAAACTTTTATCACATCTAGCAACCTATGGCAGCCCAGAGACCCGAAGTAGAGCAGGGACCAGCTGAAGAAGTCCATTCAAGACACACTTGTAGCACACTTCAAAACTTTGAAATTCTCTGCGCTAGCGAGAGAATACCAGAAACAGTGGCACAAACCCTTCTGCTAAA
The DNA here is from genome assembly GCA_903067095.1 of Girardinus metallicus. NCBI lineage: Eukaryota > Metazoa > Chordata > Actinopteri > Cyprinodontiformes > Poeciliidae > Girardinus > Girardinus metallicus. The sequence goes on along the minus strand of CAEGAE010078661.1, from coordinate 34,785 downwards.
TTTCACAGATATGTATTAGGTTTTAATGTGTCAGTGTTAAAGTGGGCAGAATGTCACGGTGCTCCTGCAAACGAGGGCTGCTATTTCTGCTGTGCTCATCCTCAGAGAGGATGCCCATGGTCAGGACAAGGTCTGCACACTGTGCTTCATGCAATTGGCCGAGGTGTCGCGTATTTTGGCCGCATGGGAAACTATTCTAACTGGTGTTCTAGAACGACTTCACTACAGTGCTGTGAAAAAGTATTTGCCCCATTACAGGTTTTTTTCTGTTCTTGCTGTTTTTGTTACATTCAAATGTTTGATGTTTTAAAAAAATATAGCAGACTGACATAAAGTGAATGATTACAAAAATGAGTTCCCTTATGATTATTCTTTGTATTTATTGAGGGGGAAATAAACTATCCAAACTAAGCCAGTCTGATGTATACGAAAACATGGTCACTAACCCTGGTAAATCACGACTTATCTGTGTCTTATGAAAATTGAGTTTAATTTTCCAAGTCACATCCAAGCCTAAATACAACCAGGAATATAGAATCAATAAATTTTTTAAATACAATCTGCCTGACAACATATAGGAGGCTGAAAAAACGAGAAACTTGGCACAGTGGTGAACCTCTTCAGGAGTGGCTAAAAATTACTAAAATTACTCCAAGAGGGCATCAATGACTCCATCCAGGATGGCACAAAAGAACACAGAATAACATCTAAAGCACTGCAGATCTCACTTGCCTCAGTTAAGGTCAGAGTTTATGATTCCGCAATAGTAAGGAAAGTGGGCAAAAGTGTCTTCAATAGTAAAAACCACTGCAGAGCAAAAAAGACGTGAAGAGGTCGTTTGAAACTCCCCAAAATGACTGATGACTGGCCGTGACTGAACTTACGCAGCCTGGTTTATGCAAGCATTAGAGCAAGTCTACCTTTCAATGCCAGGTAAAATAAAAAGGCTTTGGAGTGGCATTGTCAAAGTCCAGATTTAAGTAAAATTGGTGTGCAGTGGAATGACCTTAAACAGCTTGCTTATGCTAACGTAACCAAACAACAAGGCTATACTAAACCAATTCTGCAACAATTTTTTAAAGCAGCAACTAACTGCCATTTATTGCAACATTTAAGTGCCAAAAAAAACAAAAGAAAAAAAAAACTATAATGGGGCATAATGCTTTTTGAGGCACTGTACAACACCATCCTATGATTGCCTGTTCATACTGTATACTGAATATTGTCAAATTCTAGCCTATGAAACTGCAAGAGAATGAGAAAGTTTCTCGCTCTATCCTATGTAGCGCCGATGAATTCAATATATATACATACATCCTGTGGATTTGCAACAGTATTTTCTATTTCCTACCCTCCCATTCCCCTTTCGTATTTGATACATCTCTCCATTGTGTTGATTTCTCAAAGTTCAACAGTAATTTTGCTTAGCTACTTCCCTTTAATGGAGAGCAATGCCTTCTTCCTGATGTCAGATAATTGTTTGTTTACTCAATCAACAAAATGCATTCAAAAAGCACAACAAAAGAATTTGCTGTCCCCTTGTTTTTTTCGTTCACTTCAGGAACACGAGGGAAGAGAGAGCTTTTTTTGGGGAGGTTAAGCAGGGGAAAACGAAGATGTTGACTTGTGCACCCCCTCTTGTCTCACACACGTTACAGTACACACTGTATATACACTCAACAAAACACTCGGCCCTCACTGCACCCCTTGGTTTGGCATCATTTCAAGTCCAGGTTAGATTAGTTAAGTTCTGGCATTGTGCTCGTTTTAATTATCAAACTCAAAGTCACAGTTCAGTAGTTTAGGATTTCCAGAACTTTCCACGCTCCTGCTGCTTGGATGACTTTTTCTTCAAGGGCTGCAGAGGACAGAAGGAGAGAAAAAAAATGAATCAGTAAGAGCTTTTAAGTGGAACATTATCCTGCTGAATTCAGAGTATTTAAGCTTTCTGTTATTGTGAAGTTAATTCGCTGCTGGTGATAATTTTGTTTCCTTTATTAGGCACATGTTGATATAAATATGGATAGAAAAAAATAACTTTGCTGTAGATTTTAATAACAGATTGAAAGGGGTTACATAAGCTTTTAGTTTGCTTATTCCCTTTTAGTATATCTTACCATCAAGTTTTTGGAACGACAGTGAGCTATCAGACAAAACTGAACCATTAGTTGCTGAAATAACAAACAAAAATGGCTGATTCTAACTCCCAGCTCCAGTCCCAGCCAACACAAATCTTCTGTTCCTAGGGATTAAATTAAGATGCCATTATGAAACTTGCCCTCCTGATGACCACTGCTCATGTACACTGACACTGAGTCAATAAACAGAGTAATTTGGAGGCAAGAGAGAGTCACTTGTCACCGTGAATACCTAATTTTTGCATCTTGAAGCATGGGACTGTGTGTCAGTAAAAGGAGCAGCTTTCACCAGGGTGTCAGGGGTGTTTTAATGGGGAGAAAATGTTTGTTACAATGAGAGTAAAAAAGGGTAGGCGGAGGGTTCAAATCATTAGGAGACAGAATTAAGTTGGAGAACTTTACAGAGACAACAACGCTGTCTTTTTTTGCAGGCTTTCTGCTCTTGGTAGACCTATGAAACACATAAACACACAATAAACGACACTTACTACGATCCAATGTCATCATATTCTCATAATAGAATGTGTGTTCTGTGGGAACACTGTCATTTGGAAGAGATTGTGCTTGTTTCTCAGAGGGAAGTAAGATTTTCAAAATAGGTTCGACACCTTTAGACCATTTATGGCTGTAATGCTGCAGTGCTGGGAAACCAATGTCAACTTATCACCACAGACCAACAAGCCCCATTACATCACTGTAAATGATGTAATGGGACTGTGTGACTAAAGATGACTAATGACTAAAGATTTGGCTCAACATTTAGAGAAAGCAAGAAGTGATGACTCTGAGCACAACTTTGTTTTAACATTCGCAGTATTGTCAACAATTTAGGCCCTCAGAACTGTTAATGGCTTACAGTTGAAAGTCGGTTACGAAGATTTGAGCACATTTTGTCGAGTTCAGACGACAAACATTGAACTTTTTGTGGCTTTATATGAAACAACTCAATAAATATGTCTCTACTAAAAATCAAACAAAAAGTATACACATGTATCCAGCCTTTTTGACTCTGAAACTCCTAAAATACAGTGTAAGCTGCTGCCTTCATAATCACATAATTAGGGCATAATGCATTTAATTTAATTTCACTACAAATGTTCAATGTGAAACACTGTCATAGCAGCATTGTGCTTCTCTTAATTAGAATCTGTTTCAAGATTCAAAATTGATGTCTAGATGTACTCCATCTAATATGACAACACTTGAAAAATGAAACAGATAACGCTTTCAGTCTCTAGATTTCGAAATCTGGAAGAGACAGACTGAAAGACTAATAAGTCTGTCTCTTACTGGTAAGAGGCAGACCCTAAAAGAGCACCTGTGAAGTATGAACTCAGTAGGGCTCGTTAAAAATGCATCCAACATTTTTTAGATATTTATTTTCAAGGAACTTTGAAAATTGTGCCCCATTTCCTTTCTGCTACACCTTTATGCACTTCCTCCTGCATTGAAGTTTGCCACTCTAACATAAATAAAAAATAAAAATAAAAAAAAAAATCAGAAACGTTCGAAATGTAAAATTTAGCAAGACAGTTGATGTACAGAAGGAGATACGACTTACGAGTATTTGCCCATCCTCCTCAACGCTGCGATCACCACAGCGATGACAATTACCACGGCTACGATGGCACCAATCACAATTCCCACTATTTGTCCGGTGCTCAGGCCCTCTGAAAGATAATAAGTTATCGGGGTGTTTTTCATCTACAAAATCATTATTTTTTTCCTATTATTGTTCTGAAAAATTGCAGACTATGGGACTGAGTCTTCAGTCACCTTGAGTTTCCACCGTTACACTTGCGTTGCCATTGTCGGTCCCCGTAGTTGCGTCCGCACTCGTGATCGGATCAGTCGGTGCTGCGGTCTCGTCAGTGAAGGGACTACTGGTCTCTTCATGGCCACTGGTTTCGAAAGCGGGAGCTGCAGTGGTCTCTGGAGGAGGTGAAGCCGTCTCAGCGGAGGCTGAAGTGTGCACGGTGGGAGCTCCGGTTACTTCCACAGTAGTTGTATCAAGGATCTGATTTGATTCTGTAGTAGGGACATCAGTGTCGGCCTCAGTTGCAGCCACCGGTTCAGTAGTACTGAGCACTACATCTTGAGGGGCAACTTGTGGGTCGGTGGGAGGAGGACCGGTGGTGATTGTTTCTTTTGTTACCAAAGAGGAGTATGAGGTGACTGTCGTGGGACCTGAGGGGAGCAATTATAAAAGATCTCAAATAAGTTATCTATGCTGATTTTCAAACAAACGTCCAATAATTTATTTTTTCTCTGCCATAGAATACAAATCCACTTTATGAAGTGCTTTCTCTCCCCCAAATAAGTTGTAGGCTTATTTTTTTCCCCCCTCTTATCTTGCGTTAGATAAACTAGTAGAAATGTGTGTTTTTATCCCGAAGCTTCACTCCGAGCTGTGACCACATGCTGGCTTGAAAATCAGTTATCAGTTTTGTTGCTGAAGTAAGTGTGTTCTCAGTGAAGTGCTCACTGTTTGGTGATATATGACATTACAAGCTTGTAAAGAAAGGAAACTGTGCACTTTATTACAATATCTGGTTGTGGAAACCTCATGGCATCACAAAGAGACAGTGAATCAGAATTTCAAATGATTGCAAAACCCCACAAAAGCAAGCAGATGCATTGTCCTCTCCCTTTTTGGACTGGTCCCACGGCGTGAGGTTGTTAAATCAAACTGACACTCGACACAGAGGTTCTCCCGTTTGTTTAGGAGGGTGCCACAAAAGGCTTATGCAGCATTTCTCATTACTATTGTCCCATCATTAGTGCACAGTTAACAAAGCCAGTGAGTCTGCCACACCCAATGACCTCATAAAATGTACATCCTCCTTCTGTCCCTCCACCCCTCCATCCTGCCTTTAGATTTGTGTCTTTTCTCTGTGTAGGAGAATGCCACATCCTTTGCCTCATTTCCTGTGGAAGGAGCCGCAGTGTCAGGACGGCACGGGAAGGCTTGTTAACCCTGAGCTGCAAGCCCACTTCAGACCTGATGCAACATGTAAGAGTGTGGGAACTTATAATTTGGTTTTTGAAGTCCTAAAGAGTACATTTTGGGCAGTTATCAAAATGTGAGGATACAGGCTTGATACTTTCATAAATGAGAAAGCCCAAATTTGTCAAACATGTCAAAAAAATGTCACATTTCATCCTCTCTTGAATAATTGACATCTAAAATTAAGCATTTTTAGAGCCTGCACATCTGTCTGTGCTTCTGATTATCTTGTAAATATTTAAGAAAATAAACATGTATTTATCCTCGCGTTGACTGTGAGCCAGCCTAATTTCAATGCAATCATTCCCCACCAGTAGCGCTTGCTTCATCTCCCCAAGGTCTATATCCTTCCAGCCACAACTGAAAGTTTAGCCTGAACAGCACCACTTGAAAATTAAGGAGCCAGCCTTCAGCGGGGCACCAAAATTACAGCCTGCAATCAACTTTCCACTGACAAAAAGTTGGCTTACAAACTACTCCTTCTCTTCTGGAAAAGTGAAATCTGCTGGTTAGAAATCTACTTATGCCCCAAAACTTTATTTCTACTGAGAGCTGAGAAAGAGTCTTTTAAGCTCAGCCACTGTCCGTCCATTTCCACTTTTATAAGACTTCTACTGAATATGTGAAACGATAACGAATCCTTTCAAAACGTCCAAAAATAACCCTGGATGGCCTTCGCCGCCTTCATTATGACCAGGCGGGCGAAATATAACAAAGCATTTGTTCCTGCTGCCGCCGACCTCTGAATAGGGGGGGCGGAGGGGCTTCAATCTGTTTGTTTGGACCGTCTGTAAATGATGATAAAATGGTCTGCGCTTCACAGAGTATGACTACACACTATGTGTAATCACCTCCCCTAAACTCCTCTAACAATTGTTTCATTATGTGCTCAGTTCTCACAATTAGCTCGGAGTAGTATTTCCTCCCCACAAAAATAACCTTCTGGGTTAATGCAGCTGCATTAGTGAGCAGCTCTGGTGAAAACTGTTTCCCCTCTTCGTCTCCCCCCCTCCCATCTTTTAATCTACTCCATCTCGCTCTCTCCGTGACCATGCCACTCCCTGAGGAGAACAACAAACCGATCCCTGAGGATAAGTTTGTCAGGGCCAAAACTTTTGAAAGCACTGAATCATTGTACGTAGCTAGGGTGGAGATAGGAAGGTCGGACATATTGAAATCGCAAGGGTGGGAGGGATCTTCCTTGGGTATTCAGTGATTCAAAACTGAGAAGCTAGGGAACATGATGTCATGATGAATGCGGTCGGCGTTTTGGACATGTAGGGTATAATACTGAATCTGAACATCTAATCCAGAGCAGGTCCAGGCCTGGAGCCAAACCCAGGAGAATAGGTCTGGACTACTACCATCACATTTGAGCTAACCATTGAAAAGGCATGTTAATTTTGTCAGCTCCTGAGTGTACCCGAGTTTAAACATTTTTGTAACGGTGCCGTTGTCGTTGTCTCAAAAATGTGAGTGTCAAACTTTGGATAGTTAATACGATTTGATTTGATTCCAGCTTAGTGATAAGAATCTGACATTCATGGTTGAAAACAGATTTGGTCTTTTTGAGGTCAACAAGGCTATGAAAGGGCTCCAAATATACACCCTTTATCCTATATCAAATCAATCTGACCACACACACATACACACTCACTTGCCTCCAATTCAGCATCAAGCAACCTTGAAACAGCATCTAACTGCCTGAAATGTTAGCAGATGCCCTTTTGTTAGAGTTTGAGAATGCCTGCATGTCTGTTGGTTATATTTGGCTCCACATGATTCAATCAAGGGGTTACATATGGCCTTTGGTGATGTGTGATGTACGGTGAACAGCTTATTTTGGAAGAGGAATTGCATTACCAACTACTGAGGTTCCGGTTGGCCGAACTTCTACAGAGAAGATGCATGGAAAGTGGTTTGATTGTAGAGGGAAACGGGGAAGCAGAGCTGTTGGCTTTTAGCTTAGAGCCGAGTCTCCAAGACATAATTACAGTTTTTTCCTGATCATTTTTATCACCTAGACAAGATGGATTACAACTGCAAAGTAATGATTGGGTTTATGAGCTAAACATCTGTATCTGGTTGGATTTAATAGCTAGCTAGTCAACATCCTTTTACCCAGGTAAGAAAGGGGTCTTGCTGCAAGACCCCATCGCCTGCGGTTGTGGTCATCTGAAGATTTTTCAGTTTCAGTGGTCTTGACCAGTCGTGAGCTGATTGTGATGTCAAAAACCCCGATCAGTGAACTCACCAGATGTATTACACTGACAACGGTAAACAACAGATTCAAAGTTTTATTATTTTTGTGAAGGGAAACACAAAAAATGTAAAAAGATAAAATTATTTTGTTTTATGTGTGCGAGTTAATCAAAGATCAAACTCTCAGAGAGAAGTACAGCAAGAATTTGTGTAAATAACTGGATCGCTGAATAGAGTACAGAACAGTCGGTCAGTTTTATCTTGTTAAACATCTGACCTCGGTCTATTATGATACATGCTGGATTGGGAAATGTTAGAGTAGAATGGAATAGAAAAGACTAGAATAGAATAGAAATTCATTTATTGTCCCACAATGGGGAAATATCTGTCCATCAACAGCAACATTACTTTACCAAAACTTAATGTTTTGGAAAAGATTACATTCTCTAGAATCCACATAAAAACACTGACATTTTCAGATAGTTCTTTGTGTTAACTGTGAAGATGCTAGAAGCATTTTTAAAATGGGAGCTTTGTAAATAAAAAAAAAAGTTAATGCTGTCTGATACGGAGGGTAAAATGATGTCATTAAACACTAAATAACTGATCTTGGCTAGAAAAGAATATTTACCATAATTTTCCCCAGTCTTCCTACCTTCTTATATATTCAAGTACTAGATCATAAATTGTAATTGACCAAATCAAAGCTTAACAAAAACCAGAGATGAGAAATCCCCTGCAAATCTCTGAGTGGTTCATCTACACTTAGTGCTGTGATGAATGTCTGATTTAAAGTCACACTCACACAAATAAAAAACAATGCTCAAGATATATTTTTTTATATATTTTGATAGGAGCTCGCAATAAATTATGCATATAAATCTAAACCTATGTCCAGTACTGACCACAGTCGATTAAGAGGAAATACATTTAGCTTGTGTGTAAATATGACAAAAGGTATTAAAAAATATTTTTACTACAAACCAGTCTGGTTTATGACTTTGGTTGACATGCATTAAGTGCTGCAGATAGACAGAGATGGTAGAAGAGGCTGTGAAGACAGGGAGCGGCGCTTTTTGCCTGACAAAAATAAAATCTCTTTCATGGGAGTTCTTGTGCGAAGCAGGTACACAACAACACGCAGGGCGAGACGAGAACAAAGGGAGTAGCAGCTTCCATCCGCCGAGACTATCAAAATCAGCTGCCACAGCGGGCCTCTGTTTACGTATGTCTGTATGTTCTAATTTACAGCTTAGTGTGGGAGGGAAATACGATGTGAGGGGAGTGAGAGACCACGTCCACCTTTGGGGTGCGGAATGTTTAAGACGCTAATGGAGAGAACTGGAAGAGACACTCTGCTCATCTGGCAGAACTCCCCCACAAAACCAGTAGGCGATATCGTTGATGATAATGCTGCCCAGTACTATGTAGAGGTTTTAAACCCGAGGTCAGGGGGGAGTATTCGCAGACACTGTTATCACTAACTCTACACAATGAGTGTCCAAACACCTGAATTTTTTTTACCCCTTTTACCCAGATAAAGAGACAGAGCAGGGCCCATCTGGACTTCATCACCAGGGGCAGATACTGGCATCACAATGAGTTATTCATTATTCTCATGGCCTGCAGGTTCAATCGCAGCACCCCTAAAAATCCATTCCCAAATTTCCTCTGCAACCTCCTTCTCCTAAACTCCTAATCTTTCTAACCTTTGGTTGCACGTAGTAAAGCACACACCCAGCTACCCATTTCTTTGTCAGCGGCTTCCCATTTACGTGCGTTCTCAAGGCCCACGATGGTATCCTTACAGAGGTTTGTACACTTCTCCGCCTCAGCTCTGTTTGTGGATTTCCTCTCAGGTCTGAGAGAGGCTGCTGCAGACTGAGGACGTCAGCGCCAAAACAGCCTTTCTGCCTCGTATTCCTAAAACAGATGTTTCTCTCTCTCTCTGTGTGGAAAATTTCAAAAGCATGACTGTGCCGTTTTTGCTTTTTCAAAATGAGACTCATGAGCTGACATGAAAATATGCGTGCGTCTCATATATTTATGTTTCGCCATTACTGGTTTGGGTCTCATATTAAGAGCGTGATGTTAAGTTTGACCCACTTTTGAGTAGCCAGATGTGATCGGGGTGTTACTGGGCCAGCAAAGCAGACAAAACCCATTAGCAGCGAGAACAGGGGTGGGGGAATGAATGGAAGGAAGCTTTTAAAGGATTCCTAACCCTTGTAAAGTTAGATAAAGATAAGATGGAGAAAAACGTGCCCACTTCTATGTTTTTGTTCCATTTGTTTTTTGAAACATAAAGATACTTTCTGAAGTTGAAATATATTTTTCCCCCTATTAAGGGTTAAACTCATCAGACTGGTAGGGTTGTAGAAAGGAGGCGAGCTGTTACGAGGCAGGGGGGTGAGGCATGACAGGGGGATTTTAAGCAGCTAAAGCTTTGACACCCCAACCAAAGATGGGTAGACGCCAAGGGGGTTGGCGAGTCCAACAGTTTACCAACACACAGGGACGGATAGGGTGCGTCTCCTGCTCCCTCTCCCTTCCACATGACCCTCTTAAATATAGAGGCTCTCTCTATTAATACCGAAAGCAGCCCGGCCCTTCCCTACCGTTGGTGCCGGCTGTTTCTAATGGGTACTTTTCTTTCTTAAAGGCAAAGATATGAACCTAGGAGATCAAGAGATGAATGATACTCCTACTTGGGAATGAGAGAAGGGATTGGAGTTGAAATGAAAAGTTGCAAAATATATATACATATGGAAAGAAAGCGTAGCACAGCATTTTGGAGAAATATGTACGGTGTACATTACAATTTACAGCCCCCCCGTTGCCTCCACCCTCCACCCAACCTTCTTCCTTGCCTACTTGCGTATGAGAAGTGCTTTGGGACGCTTCCAAAGGATATTCCCTTTCTTCTCTATAGCTGTGCCAAGAGTTTACAGACATGAGGCAGCTGAGCTCCCGCTATTACATCATTTTTTTTCCCTCTCATGGCAGAAAATCAAACTCTTCCTGTTGTCTGGACTCAGTACCAGTGGCAGGCGATAATATGAAAACAGATCAGGAATATAACAAAGACAGGAGAGGTTGTTGTTAAAAAAAAAAAATATATATATATATATATATATATATATATATTTACATATATTTGTCATGGAAAGCTATTGCTCAATAAAAGTACATTTAAAAAAAGAAAGAGAGAGAGAGAAAATGAAAACCTCTAAAAGCAGTTACAGACAATGGTTACCAGTTAAAAATTTTACAGTAATTTTGAAAAAAAAAGTCTTTAAAAAATATATTTCAAGATTTCAATATTTAAAAGAAACACTTGTTTGATTAATTTCTTATCGAAACACTTTTTGCTTCCATTACAAGTCACCGTTTTCATTGTTATTGTTAGATCAGGTTAACGCAGACAAAGAGTGGTGTATGCAGGGCACATGGAGGCAGAGGCACACAGGGGGGACAGAGTGTGCTAACGGCAGGACTGTGATAAAGAGTACACTTACTTGCACGTGTGAAGGAGCAGAGAGGGCCGGCCAGGGCCAAGAGGAGCAGCAGCTGAACTTTCATTGTGGTGGGAAATTCTTCTAAGCACTTTTTCTCCTGCCAAAAACCGTTGGGAGACTCAAATCAGAGAGATCTTGTGCAGTTCAGGGTTGTACACCGGAATGAGAGAGGATAAGGGACCAACCTCCAAATAAAAAAAAAAAAAAGTGAAAAAATAAAAAAAAATAAAAAAAATTGTTAAAGAAAAAGTTCAGGATAAAAAGAGTGGCCTGAGAATTAGGCAAAATTGATACGAATTTGTGCAGGACAGGATGTGGAGAGGATAGAAGAGGAGCTCTGGCCACTTTGAGGAAGTGTAAGACGGGAGAGGGAGGGAATGGCACACAGAATGAGTGAGAAAAGATGGTGAATAAACTGAGCGGGGAGGAGGTGGGTGGTTGGGTTGGTGGTAGGGCGGGCGGTTTGGGGAGCAGGTTGTGCTGGGAGGAGGCTCCTCTGAGTAAGGACTGTAAGGTGGCTAATGAGGTCCAGCCCTGAATGAGGCTCTGCAACTCAGGCCAGCAAAGCCTGCAGCGGTATCAGTAGCTTGCACACATTCACTCATGGAAGCTTTCACACTTTAAACAGATAAATAGCTGATATCAAGACATGACAGAAACTGAATGAATGCGCAGTAAAAAAAAATACTGAAGTTAGTTTTTAAGCAAGTTTAGGAATGAAAGAAATAAAAAAAAAAAACTATAAACGTAACTTCAGGCAACAAGAGTTATACCTGATGTTTGAATCCTTCGTTAATTGCCTAAATAAAAATAGTCATAAATTAAGCATATATAAATCATCTGCACTGATAGCTTGAAGTGTAGCTCGTTTTCTTGAAAAGATAAGATTAGCAGCAGGGGTTTTAAGGACTTGAACCCAATGAAAGGCAGCTTTTAGAGCAGTCTCAACACTGTGTGACTTTTACACAACGAAGCACGGGTGGTCTGTTGAGTTTACATGCAACTGAAGACTAAATGTTGCTCGGCACTTGGCTGACACCTATTGGAGAACAAGCTACAAGTGTGGATGAAAGCAAGGCGACGAGCACTTCTTACAACAAAACAAAAACGATACTTGGTTGTTCCTTAGGTTTCGTTTTACCACAAAAATATATCCTAACATATCTACAGTTTGGCTCAAAATTCTTAATATCCCAGGCAGATTTAGATTTGAAATTATTCTTATTCCCTAGAGAAGTTGCTTCTGATATAAAAGGTGCCGCACATCTGAAATAAAAGTGTAAAAGGAGTGTTAATTCTAAAATCAGCGATTTATCTGTTTATTTTATCAAATCAACTGTGATGAACTGAAAGTGTTGAAAGGCCTCTGTCCCATCACCCTAATCTGCTGCAGGCCTTTGGCTCAGTCCAAAGACAGAATAATGGTGGAATGATGGCAGCAGACGCAGGATTAGTGCAGTAAAAATGGCTTGTGACTTTTTAATAAACACTTAACATATTTTAACCGCCATACACAGAATATTTTTGGACACACAGCTTGCCAATCCCAGTTTTTTTTTTTTTTTGTCTGTTTTTCTAGATCACTTTTTTACAGTATACTGAAATTATGTACATGATGCAAATCCAGAAGGACATGTAACAAAATACCGTCTCCATTTGCAGCTTCCTTTGCTTTTCAGTCTGTGTTTTTCAAGGGCAAAAACAGAGTATTGACACAGTTATTTACAAAGACGACAACATACAAACAGAGAAGATATACATATGCTGGTCACTGTAACACAGCACTGAATGGCAATAAGGAGCATTTCCCATTTTTTTCTTTTTTTTTGTTGTCCATACAATGATTGTTTTGTGACCACCTAATTAATAATCAAGCTCCTCTGAAACAAATATCACTTTAAGTTTCAATATTTCGCAGAAGGAAATATGAGCTCAAAATGTTACTACAAAGAAATTCCTTTATTTTTTAGTGTATTTTTTTTTGCCTTATGAAGCTGTACACTAATGAAAATCGGAGACAATACAGAACTGTACACAGACAAAAGAAACATCACAATGAACAAACCAGAGCATTTTGTTTCTTCTTTTTAGTTCTGCAAAAAGAAAAAAAACAACATGTCTTTCTTTTATTAAGTAGATGCTCTCAGACTTACTGTTGTGCAAAACCTGCTATTTCGTTTTCCCTAATTCAGGCATCACAAATGATCAATCAACTCCTTCAGTCTGCTCAGAAGCTCTGCGCACGTTCCCTTCAGAAATACAGAGGGTCCACCTGGTAAATTATACATCAAAAACTGGGCACAAATCTTAGGGAAGTCCAAGTCTGGCCTGCAACTTGCTTCCCAACTTGATAAGCTGCTGCTTTCTCACCTGCTGCAAAGCTTACTCCACAATAATAATTAATGGTTAGCTTCGGCTAACCATTTCCTGTTAGCCGAAGCTAACCGGGATTTAAACACGTGGCACAGAGTCGAACCAAAGCAAGCCCCACTAAGACCTGGTGCTAACACCTGTCCTGGGTGAACAGGTCACTCTCAAATGACCCTAAAGAGACGTGTGGACAAACTCAAGACACTGAACTCAGGGTTAGCTGAAACCTAATTTACAATTAAACACCTATCTGTGGATGTGCAGGATGTGAGTTCCCTCTGTAATGTTTGCTTTGATTGTTTTTGGCAAAGATGGGTAAAAAGGTCTAAAATAAATTTATATTGTATAGCTGTACCATAGTCTAACAAAAAAACTTAATTCTAGGCGGGGGAAAAAAACCAAAGTGAAGTATTTGTTTTTCACAGAAACCTATAAATAAATAAATACATATAAATAAATAGTATAAATACAATTTCAATACAAGAAATGCAGGTAATGCTTTTTTTTCAAACTTATGAGCATGATCATAGCCACAATATACTTTTAATTAGAGGAGTATAGATGTACATATTGCTGAACTTCCTGCTCCACATTGACAGGTTCTATTTTAAGTATTTCTTGATCTGGTCTACATGTGAAATTCAACTCAGCTTTCCAGTTAATCCTGTTAAACAGTGTTAATTCATAATCAGCGAAGGCAACAATTAAGTTTTTCACAAATGCCCAGGTTGGTTTTTACTCTGGCTATCTCTGTCTGATACTAAAGTTGTTTTGATTATTTGAATTGCCATTTTTTAAAAAGACAAAAACTGAAATCTTCAACGAAAAATGCTTTTACTAAAGCACTATATATGACGTCGGCTCATCTCATGATATGTTTTACTAATAAAAGTGAAAACTTAAAACTGAGACTAAACCAGCCAGGATACATGTTAGTGCCAGGTCAGAGGAGGATTCATTCAGAAACGGCACAAAAGTGGAGATGCACGTGAGCATTTCACCCTGAGAGCATGAAAATGGAGCATACCAGATTATAATACAAAATAAATTTTTAGAAACAAATATGTCTGAAAAGGCAGAGAAAATATCCTCTTAGATTGTATTGTGGTGCGTGAAAAGTATTCCTGTTTTGACCAGTAGATGGCGCTCCACTCAATCACATTTTCCTGCATCATCTTTTGTTCAGCTCCACAGCAGCATAGAGAGGCCCAGTCAAAGGGCAAAAGAAATGTTTACACCAAGAAAAAGTTTAAATATCTGAACATGCTCATTGTGTTTGCAAGAATTGTGATTCATGTGCAGCAATCCGCTGCAGGCTTAGAGTTTTCTGTCCATTTCATTTTATCAGCGGGAACTTTAACATGACATCAGCTGTTGCAGGAAACACATCTGAGAAAAAAAAAAAGAAAATACATAGAGGATTTGACAATACTTTGGCGACCTGTGACTCTTCAAACATTGTGTTTACAACTTGGCACTGCCCCACACAATAAAAGTCTGTCCTGTCATTTTTTTTATTTTTATTTTTTCAATAATGATTGTCTTTTGGACCCCTCAGCCACTTATATTAGAAAAAAAGGCCAACAAGATTTTAGAAAATTACTTTCCATTACTTTCTGGATTGTCGTCCGTTTCTTCACTTCGTTGAACAGAGGTCGTCCACTACAAAACTCACATTAGTATTGTGCCGCCTGGTCTCTTTTCTCTTATTTTGACTCACAGTTCAGCTTTAGACAATGGAGTCCCAGTCAAAGTCGTCCTGGATGTCCTCAGCAGCGAGGATGCGTCTCACCTGAAAGTGCCCCGCAGGCAGAGTGTGTTGCTGCTGGCTCAGCTGGCTGTGATGACCTGTGTGTGGAGAAAAATGTCAGTAAGTCAGGACTATTTGTGTGTCAGCGGGAATTTAGATTGGATGAAGTTGATTACATATTAGGGGTTTCCTGTTTGGTTACTTGAACTCTTTCTGGTACATCAACAACACTGAGACACTTAGAAAACACTTAGAAAGAAGTTCTGGAAAAACACTGTCAACATGATCTTTTGTCAGTATTATTATCAAATTATTTGACAATTAATACAATGCAGGTGACAATGTGTAGATGCCATCAATTTCTGAGAAAATAAGTGATTTTTTGTCTTTTTTGTTAAAATAACAAAATTAGTTGAAGTCATGAATAAACCACCCAATGTTTTAATAGCAATTTGGGGGTTTTAAAATGGTAAAACACCTTCAGATGTGTTTGAATTCATCTTGCTTACACAGTAAATATGAGTTGTTTCGGGATGTGGAGGGGGTAACTCACCGCCAGTTAACATTGCGGCTTTATTGTCTATTCACACTTTTATTATTGGTTTCGGCCAATTAGATGAAAGCTTGAAAGAAACATGTGACTTATTTGTATCGCCAACACATAACCCTCAACCAACGCGGACGACAGCTCGTTGGAAAAAGAAATCCCAGCCCAGGTCTGAATCCCGGCCTGTGTCAAATGCTCACCTATATCTGGTCGAGAGCTGGTGGAGATAACTTTTGCTGCTGGGGTAAATGCTACAAGAGGAGAAAAGAGAATTCTCCAGACCTTCGGGCAGCAAAGTTTCTACAGAGCAAAACACAGTAGGGCTGCTTATGTGATCAGATTCTCCAAGACACAAATTCCCTGTTTATTCACAAAAATGTAACCATTTTGTTGCATGTACTTAAACATTATGCCTCACTGAGCCGTTTTTGTTCACCCTATCTTATAAAACCAACAAGAAAATGTCTTTTTGATGAGGTGAGCTTCTTTACACATGTTTGAAAAGTGAACACTTTGCTGCATTATTACGCCTTTAACAAGTTTCTCCCGTCCCATCGGAAGAGTCACCTGTCATGCCGGGCGCCGTGTTGCTCATTGGAGGCATGTGAGGGTATCCTGGTGGGCCCATCAGAGAAGAAATGTTCTGTCTCGAGTCCATGTACATGTTCCCTGTGAGAGAACAGACAAAAGGGCAATGACTAACTGTCAGATTAGTGTACCAACTTTCACACATTCATCTTTGCAGAACACAAGCTGTTACCGCGCATTTCGCATACACAACTGCACTGCCGTCTTATGCTGGATAAGTAGTACCAAATCTCTGGTAAAAACAGTCCCCTCACCTCCACATCCTTACTAGAGTTGCCTTGAAACTGAAAACCACTATAATTTCTTTGCAAATGTACAATGTTAAGTGGTGACAATTGCTCGCTGAGCAAAGAGAGAAAAGGATTTAGCTTCAAGGCTTGTCAGCAAGCACAGGAAGAGATGCCCCTGAGCGTTATACTGAATGCATACTGTCAGGGGCTGACATTAAATAGGTGGTAATGATTGAAGGCACATTTTTAATAAGGTTTGAAGGTACAAGTCTCTTCTCCTCTAAAGCTGATTAAACTTATCTCTCTGATGATTTACAAGGGACATATAAATATGCTTTAGTGGGTTTAAACATTCACATGAATCTCCAGAACATTTCAATTCCAACATATGTCTTTTAGAGGTAGTGTTGAGCCAATTCATAGAACACTTTAACAACAGCATGACTAAAACAACACAAAATATGTTCCAATTTATTTCTTTTGATGCATTGAAATTATGTATAAGACGTGTTTGACAGAGATAAAATTGTAATTTGCATCAACAAGCAATATACCGAAGACCTTATTAAGATAAAAGATGATGCAGGTCTTGCTTGAGATGTGTTTTTTTTTCTGTTACTCCATTGTAGACATTAAAAAACAGGAAAATGTCTTGTGTCCATTTTACTCATATTTATTTGTATATCTAGTTTTCTTTCTACTTCTCATCTTACTTTTACATTTCTACATTTTCTACTTTCTCCCAACTTCCCTTTACCCTGACTAGTGAACTCACCTCCACACACACAAAAATGATAACGTTATTCACTATATGTTTGTAGAAACGTGGCTGTGTGGACCAACCTGTTCCAATGTGTTGGTTGTGTTGCCCGTGCTGATTGTGGTGGCCGGGCTTTGGGTGCATGGGAGCAGGGTGCTGCGTTGCTGACGGCGCTGCTGGGTGTTGGACCTGAGGTTGCGGGTGGGTCGCGCTCTGAGGTGGGATGACCCCTGTGGCTGTGAAGAACTGGTTGATTGAAGAACACAGGTCAGCCATCTGAGTGGCATCGAGGGTCCAGTTGTTGTGTTCGGCTTGCCTCATGGTCTCCTTCAGAGCTGACAAGTGAATAAAAAGGAATTGACTGTGATGTCCTGAATACAGGAGTACCTCAAGGTTGTGTGCTCAGCCATGTTTGCCCCTTTTTGAATAAAACGTGCATTCATTTCCAACATGGATCACCATATAGTGACATTTGTGAATGACACAACTGTGGTGCGATTCATCTACAAAAACAATGGGATCCAGTTTAGGTTCAACATCTACATAGTGGTTTTTAGACAAAAACCTGATTCTAAACACTTAAAATAAACAGGGGAGATTTTTCTAGATTGAGAAAGTCTAACTAGATAATACAGCCCACACTCTTCATCGTTGTGTTAGGTGACAAGATTTGGATCCACCTATCTCCTAGGAACCTACATAACTACGTGAACACTTTGACTTTGAACATTTCCAGCCTAGTGAAGAGAGTCAAGCAGTGAATTTTCTTTCTGAGAAAATGAAAACGGGTTGGTCTATCCTCAGAGCTGCATACAAGTTTAATAGGAACACAAAAGAGAACATCCTCTGGCAGAGTAGCAAAGTGTGGCTCACACAGGCTGCCCTGCAGATAACAGAGACCTCTTTCAGGTGCTCAAATCTGCCCATAATGTTGTAGGGGCTCCACTTTGGACCAGCGAATGGGTCAACCACCTGCAGCAGAAGGCAAAGTTGATCGGTTTGAACTAGACTTACCCGGGTCACTTTCTGTTTGTTCTCCTTCCATCAGAAAAAATCCCGACAACTCAAACAGGATGAGGAGAAGCTTCTTTTTACTGAGAATTGTGGCCTCTAAGAAAACATACAGTGGCTCTTAAAAGAGTCTGATCTTCTGTTGTGATCACAAGGTGTTAGAACTTTGGTTTTTGTTTGTTTCTGGTTTGACCGTGTCCTGGTTCTTTTACTTTGATTTTGCCTTTGTTTCTTCCTCCTTGTATTTAGATGTTGGTTTTTTATTTATTGTGCATTTAGATTTAGGTTCCTTTGACTAATGTTTCTTTCTGTTACTGTTTTTGTTGGTTTCAGGGTTTTCCCTTTGTTTAGCTCTATTTTCTCTTTTCCTCTCACTCTAGTCATGTTTTCCGTGTTTATTACTTTCTCCGTTGTTCTGCTTCATCCACTCCCAGTTCTTCCAGCGATAATCTTTGTAAGTGCTTTATGTTCTTTCATCAAAACTTCTCACTGTTCACTAAAATTCTCAGCGCCTGAGTCCTCAACAAATTCATTTTCAGGTCTTTGAGGTATATCAAATTATTATTTTTGACATGTATCCCTTACAATTCAACCAACAACAATTTTCTTAAACGTTTGGTGAGAAAAGTTTTGGTTTTCATCACTTCAACGTGATGACATGGATACATTTAATATAAAAAATGAAAAATGAAACACACACATATATATATATATATATATATATATATATATATATATATATAACTTTTGTAGTCTTTAAGTGTTGAGGTGACGTAAGCATGTTGAGATTACCGCAGGTAAACTCACCTGAAGAAACCTCTGCGGACTTGAGTTGCAGATGCCTGAAGCCAATTTATCTGTCCTTAACTTATGTCAATCTGCCAACAACTGAAGAGTTACATAATGTCAGGACTCTGACTACTTCTTTTCACGCTGATAAACTACAGCTTAGTGTTCAGAAATCTCTTGTTGAGAGATGTGACGATCAGGCTTTTCCTTGTTGTCAGGTTTGTTTTGTTCTTTCCAAATAATAAAAATAATAGAATAAGAAAACATGGTGCAGGTGTTCAAAGTTGTAGTTTTGAATCTACAATCTAATGAAGAAAAGTACTAAGAATTACTCCTAGAAAAGCATTAAATCGTGCTTTCGTAAAAAAAAGAAAAGTGTATTAAAACTGAATTTTATTGGTTGATTAGTTTATAGACCAGTCAGACGTTTGGGATTGCCATTGCAAAAGGAGGATTACACCAGGCACATACATCTGCTGTAAATGACAGCATATTAAAACACTTTGCTGTTAATCAGTTTAAATGTTCTCGAGCAAACATGGTGACGGGTCAGTTCTTGTCTTTTCTTTGATGTTTGTCTGCTGACTTTTGGCAAAATTAAAGGAAAAAATAATATTAGATTTTTTTTTTTTTTTCATGATGTCTCATGCAAAATTACTCCATATCGGCAATCAAACTCTGAAAAGCTCAATATTTTTTTCTTTCATTAACTTGGATTATAAACGTTAGGACGACTGAATTATCACAAAGTCAAAAATCCTTTTGTAAGGGTCCATTGGTGGTGTTAGTGCGTTCAGTCTGCTGAAGGGAAGCCTGCCATCTCTTGCTGACTGAGCAGCCCAAAACTGCCTGCTTTTTGTTTCTCTCCCTCCCAGTAATGTGTGCTGTTGTTGAACCAGTCATCGAACTATGGAAGCCGGCTATCTTTGTCGTTCTGTGGCGACGTGAAATGTGATCAGAACTGTGTGGGGGAGGGAGTCTGTGTGGCTTGGACTTGCTTGGCCTTCACAACTTTGACACAATTCTCTCAATCTTAAAGTATTTTATCGAAACTACGGTCCTTCCTTCACCGTCTAAGTTTAAAAGCGTGTGTCACGTTTACCATCGAAGGGAGGTAGCTGGATTTAAAAAAAAAAAAAAAAAAAAAAAAAAAACACTTCTTTCCTCTCCGGCTAGTTGATTGCAATGTTTAACGACTCTATCCAAGTATTTTCCTTGTGTGTGTGTGTGTGTGTGTGTGTGCTAAGGCTTTGTGAAGAAACTGAGTTTTGTGCTTTCCTGTCCTAACCTATTATCTGCTGCAGCCACTGCAGATTTGCGGCTACCAGCTTTATTTAACCTAGACACTGACACACATGCATGCATACCTGCTATACAATTTTACAGCCCTAAAACTCTACAGGTTTACTTCACATTTTATTATCAAAGTTTTATACCGAGAGAACTCTTCAAACGTCACCTTTCACTTTATTTATCCTGCCCTTTTTTATGTCAGAAGGAGTGTAGCTGTTTGTGCCTGAAATGTTTCCATGTTTACTTCCTGCTTGATAAAACATTTTCCTCCTCTGTAATTTTACACTAATAAAGGCTTCAGTTTCTGTATTTGAAGAAGAGGGCCAGGATTTCAGAAGTTAAATTTTATTAAAAGGCAGTAAGCAGTTAATATCGTGCCTCCAGCAGATTATTGCCCTTTCACAGCTGTTTAGTCCACTCTAAATGGGTCAGAGTTCATGTTATTCAGGTTGTCTGTTTAGGTTGATCAGGTGTGAAATCTCATCATACTCTGGTCTGTCTGGAAACGTGGGTATCAGTTCAGTTGCAAATGAACCCTGACGGGGGTTATCTTATGGATGTTTTCACACCTGCAGTTGGTTTATTTTGGTCCAAATCGCTTTATGAGTTTGACGAATTGCGTTTAGAGCCGCTTCCTCCAAACAGCCAGTGTACGGACCTACACCCATTTCTCCGATTTCTGTGTTCACATCTCCACAAACAAACTGGATCAAGACTGGAAAAGGTACCAGTTTGTTTTAAGCGGTGTGAAAACTACCTTTATATGGCCATGTAAACTCATTGTCCAGCGAACCAAAGAGAGGAAGTGAGATATGATTTATAGGAATATGCTATTTCTGAAAACTCCTAAATCCTTGTATTTCTTGGTATAAGTACAGCTGCATTCATGGTACTGCTGCATTTACCCCAACACGTAGATGAACCTGCTGGACAGCTCTCTGCTTCTTGTGACAGCGCCCCCAAACGAGCAACTGCTGTAACTGCGTATTGTCAAGGCGATTGGATCTGCTTTCTGAAGTGTAACAGAAAATTGAACAAAACTACATAAAGATAAATTTCTCTTGAGATTGGAGTCTTTTAAGGCAGCTTTGGTATTAGACGTTTAGATTAGACATTAGCTTCAGCCTATATCTGGAATAATACTAAATTAAGACAACATAAAGTAATCTCCGTTAGATAAAACATAAAATATTCTGAACATGTTCAATTCATCTGGATCAAATGATGGCTCATTCGCAGGCGTCTGTAGAGCAATTAGAGGATCAGGAGGTGGTGACTACCACCAGGGAGAGAACTAAAAACGTTGGACACTCCTGTCATGCTACGTTTTAGGTTGAGATGAATCATTTAAATGCATTTTCTTTTCCTGGCTCATCTCCATTTCTGGATTTCTTTTTGGTCTGATGTTCTTTTTTTCTAGCACATCAGACAAAAATATGCGGCAGGTATTTGTGTTTTTGCTTGATGCTTTTGTAGACTAACAGTCAGTTTTGATACTTACTGAATAGAAGATGAATACAAATGAAAACAAGATTTTTCTTCATTTGACCTGCTGATCAGACGCAACCCAGAGAGACTTGATTTTGATGTTTGTTGAGTTTTGACGGCTTAGATTTAATGCGGATTTGTTTGTTGTTGAGGAACTCTTAAATCTATTAACTTGGTTACGTTCCCTCTTTGTCAGTAATTGTGAACAGATTTAACTGTGTTCTTTCCTTCCTTTTTTCAGAATGTACCATCTTCAAGGCCAACAGTACAATTCAAAGGACTTCAAGGGGTAATTTTTATTTTATTTACATAGTTTGTGTTAAAATAATCTCATAGTGTGAGGTTCAATGTTTCACACTTCATGCTTTGGTAAAAGTGTGTGGTTTTTTTTTTTTTCCTGCCACGTCTTTAAAGAAAACATCAATTTCTATCAAACAGGGAATTATCAGACTTCAGCGGAGTTGTAAACAATCAGTCTGACTTTTCTTTGGGGGCCAGTGTGTGTGTTGGGACAGTGACACATAAAACGATCTGCACTGAGGGACACCAGGTCCTTTACTTGTGAACGCAGCGCTACTTAAATACGGATGTCTTGGACGACAATAAAAACCCTTGACCTATCCCAGTGTTTTTTTAGTCGGTTTGCTAAAGCGATACTCATCTGTCTCTTTTATTGACTCTTAAAATATCTTTCACTTACAAACTAGTACGTTAAACCTGGGCCACCATTCTGGTTTACAAATTTAAAGTCTCATATTTAGGCAGTTTTTTTTTTTTTACACTTTATTTTACAGCACATTAAAATTCCCAGGACCGACTCCTCGGACGCCTTCCACAACTTTGATTTCTATCTGTCTAATGTGGGCAAGGACAACCCTCAGGGAAGCTTTGAGTGCATCCACCAGTATGTGTCCAGGTAATGGTAATCGCTGTTCAGCTGATTCAACTATTGCTGTCTTACTACACGTTGCTGGAAGGTAATCCCTCTCTGCCTCGCATTTCTCTCTCGCGCTGCATCTTTGTCTCCAGCTCAGGGGCCTCACACCTGGCATTGTTGGCGACCGTTCAGGACAAGGTCACAGTGTGCGCCACCAATGACTCCTACCAGGTGACCCGGGAACGTATGACCCAGGCCGCGGAGGACACGCGTGAACGGGGGACCAAAGTCATCAAACCTGGGGGGCAATACCGAGGTAAGGCCCTCTGCCCAGCTTTGTTTATCTGCCACTGTGAAGTCTTTTTTTTTTTTCTGTTTATTTGTTTTGGACCATTTTGACCTGGTCTTTGGCACTTTGTTTTAATTTGAACAGAAATTGAATTCAATTAATAGTGTCCCTCTATTTTTGTTGTAGTTTATAACCGTTTTATGATGTCTTAATGCTTACAATATGAACAAAAGAGTGAAGTTACGTTTTGAAGACAAGTGAAATTATATCTTCTAAAACTCTAGTGGTCTTTAGTTTTAACCAGGACAAACAATGACTTTGGTGTTTCTCCAACTGAAGGTCTTTACTAAATAGTATTCTTTACATTCCTGAATTTTAGCAAACCTTTCCATTTTTGGACTTCATAGCTGGCGTGGCAAATTATTGCCCATAAAGATTAAGCATTATAGCTAGTACTAATATAAAAAAAGAGTCAAACTTAAAATTAAGATATATTCTTTTGTCATTTAAAAAAAATGTTTCAGTTCATTAAACAAATTTTAATCAGACGTTTAAAGTTTGAAAATTCACACTGTATCTTTCAAATACTTTACCATTGTAAAAAAAAAAGTCAATCTACCTCACACAGTTTGTGTAATGATAAATAAGCTGTAATTAACCACATTTTGAGGAAAACTGACTTCTGCTTTACAACACATAGGACTTGATAACTTCCTGTAAAATCAGTCACTCAAACAGGACCCGTCTGACAACGTGATGTAGGCGAAAAGACCCCAGAAAGCAATATATGGTGCCCTGGTACAAAGAAACTCAAAAACAGATTAAAAGCAAAATGAATCACATCTGGCAGTCTGGTAAGTTTACAAAGCCATTCCCGAGGTTTGAGTCTCCACAATCCCCAATGAGAACCATTGTCCACAGAAGGAAAAATTATGAAACACTGGCGACCCTTCACAGGAGTGGGCAGTCTACCAGTATTACTCCCGAGAGTGCTTCGACCCTTCCACAATGTCATAAAATAACCCAGAACAACATCTAAAGCATCCCTTGCCTCAGTGAAGGTCAGTGTTCATGATCTAACAGTCGGAAACAAGCTGGCATAAATAGCAGCCGTCAGAACGCTCCAAGTCGAGGCCAATTGCTGTCCAAAAAGGGCACAAAGGCCCGAGGACACGCGTGTGTTATGCAACAGGTCAGCTTGCTAAAGCACATCAATGACGGTAACCAAAAAAAAAAAAAAATCAAAATAAGGGTTCAAGATTAAAATAAAATAAGACCCTATGGTCGAACTTTAAAACGTCTTTGTGCTCAAAACCCCCCACTGTGGCTCAATTAATAAAATAAAAAAAAGGATGATGAGGCAAAATTCCTCAGTAATGTGAAAGACTAATTGCCAGTTATTGCAAATGTTTGATGGCAGTTTTGGCTGCCAGGGTTTCCACAACCAGTTATTAGCTTTGTGAGGCAATTACGTTTTCTCAAAGAACAACGCTGGCTTGGAAAGATTATTTCCCTTAATGCCTCCATTTTTTTTTTTTATTTATGCAGGTTAATTGACATAAAAATCAAATTGTGAGCTATATTTTACTGTACTCTGCTAAGTTGTCCTTAAAGTTCTTCTCTGCATTGACAGGCTAAAGTGGAGTTAATTAATCCCATTTCAAAATCAGGTGAAAAAAAGCAATCCTTTATTTTTGTGCCCAACACTTGCAGCGGATATAGATCCAAGGATTATGCAGGTATTTCAGAATAATGTAAAATGTGAACTTTTTACTTTTTTTTGTAATTATCTGTATAATATGACCTCTGTCCTCTGTGACATAGATGTAGAAATCGATTTGCATAAACACGTTTAGACAGAAACTGATTCAGACAGAAACTGGGAAACGAGAGGAGCTGCATAGGAAAGCGGTGGGTCTGAAACCCGTCGCAGCTGGTTTACTGTCAGCACCTTTTCTGCGCAAAAGCCATTTTAAGCCATTTATTTAATCCAAAACTTCTTATCTTTAATAATCTGGTTCTTTTGAGAAATAGCCATATTATTATTATTATGGTTTTTATTATAAATACTCGGCATTTCTGTGTGAAAATGATTTAAACTTTTTAGATAAAGATACAGATCATTTCGCCTGGAAAAACTGGCCTCCTTTCTCTTCTCCGTCACTAACCTTAATCTCTTAAAGAGCTTTAGAATTTCATAACAAGTGTTAGGAAGCATGAGAACGTGCCGCCTCTGTTGTGAAACACATGGCCCAGAAATACAACAGTCGTCTAAACGGCTTCCTTTAGCTAGCAAGGAATACACGTGTTATGTGTCCTTTAAAATATCAAAGTTATTGTTCACCTGTCCGTGAACAATAACTTTATTATGTTGACGATATAATAGGTTTTTTCTTTTGCCTGATTTGTCCATTAATAGCATAAATATTATTCTAAGAAATAAATCAATTTGACGGCTATTTCTCCCCATTATGCAAAAGCAGATGTTTTTAATGGCAAGTGGTGGGTTGTATCTGTTTAGGTCTGTGCTGTTTCTTATATACATGCATAAACCCATACAATATGCAGATCAAACTCCCTGTGGAGAAAATGTTTGACGCCGTTTTTACGTTCTGTGTTTAGGAAAACAGGTGCACACTCGGAAGCCAGCACTGTCGGCCCCAGATGTAGTCCCAGAGCGCAAACGCTCCACGCCTATCAACCCAGCCAACACTATACGCAAGTGCCTTTCCAACAACCCTGTATCTCAGAGGCCCCTCCGGGACCGCATCATCCACCTGCTGGCGCTCAAGTCCTACAAGAAGCTGGAAGTGCTGGGCCGTCTGCAGCGGGACGGTATCAACCAGAAGGACCGAAACTCACTGGGGACCACCTTGCAACAAGTAATCAGACATTTTGTTTACCCAAATTTTGGATTATTTGCTGCAGCAACTAAAGTTGGATTCAGCCCAAGGCGCATCTTAGGCAACACAGAAAATCCAGTGCAGCTAATTATGAGATACAGAGGCTGCTGCGCAACTTTCATAAGGCCTCTGAGTCGACATTAAGCCCAGAGATCCTCTTTGCTCTTGTTCAGCATATGATTAAAGTTTCCACATTTGCCCGAGTAACTTCTGTCTTCTGTAAAAGGGAGAGGGAAAAAAAGTCTCCAATGATTAGAAACCAATCACTAAATTGTTGCACGTCATTTGCATGCACAGGTGGCCCGTTCAGGAAATTCGAAAGTTTCAATACATGTAAGAAAAGTTCTCATGCTACTGATGTTTGAACTTTGAAACTTGCTCACTGTGTCTTCGTTCAACAGGTGGCAAACCTTAATCCCAAAGACAACACTTACTCGCTGAAGGAGTTTATATATCGCGACGTGCAGCGAGACTGGCCTGGCTATTCCGAGGATGAGAAGATCCAAGCTGACCGGATTCTAGCCCGGTACTGAAATAACCTGTTATCCTTTTGTCTCTGTTGTTTTTAAAAAGACTTTCTAAGTCTATTTTTATACAAGAGGAGAATCACAGGGCCGCAGAGCCTCACGTGTTATTAAAGCATGCATACTGCAGGTGATGCATAACATGACTCAAGCAGAGACTTACATTGGCTTTTTGGTAAGACTCAGAGAAGTAAACACAGTCGTCTTGAACTTCACAATATGCCCGGTGTCTGACACTAAAACTGTTTATTACGATTTGATTTGTTGTTTTTGTATATCCATTTTATTGGAGTTGATCAATTATAACAAGATCATTGAAAGTTGAATCTTTCTTTTTTTTTTTAAACCTCACATTAGCTTCAATAAGTGTATCTTCTCAAAGGTTTTCATTGTCACCCCAGCCCACATTTGCATGAAATTCAGACTCAGGTCCCAGTTTAAGAAGCCTAATAAATAAATAAAATATAGATTATATGGATATATGGAGAGAATGTGTGTGTGAATATATGTCAGCTGTAGGAAATAATTTTTTTTTTCTTCTTCCAAGTTCTAGTATAAGGATATTTGCTCCACACTGATGTATTTCTTTGTTCTCAATAGCAAATTGGGTCTCCCTACTGAGAGAGTCTCATCAAACAGTTCGCCTAAAGACGGTTTCCCTTCATCCCCGCAGGTATGAAGAAAAAAAGTAAAAAAAAGAAATGCACACAGACACCCACACAAGAGGATATAAATTTACATTTTTATTGTTTTTTTCTTGTGCTCTCGCAGAAGCGCCAGGCAGACTTCGACTTCATCGACCCTCTGGCTCCCAAGAAATCCCGCATCTCTCACCTCAGCAGCCGAGGGCCCGCAGCCTCGTCCTCCGATCGCCGCGAGGACGAGAGCAGCCCCCTCTCCAAACACTCGTCCCTGCCCCCCAGCGTGACCTCAGGGCCTCCCACCCATCTCCCCATACCTTCCCACCCGCCGGCGCCGTCGCATCAGCAGCTCAGCCCAGCTTCCAACTCCAACTCCCCCAGCACCCCGGAAGGCTGCGGCACTCAGGACCTGCCCATGGACCAGAGCTCTTCCTGCAGAGACCCCTCGCCGAGCCCCTTCTCCCGCTCCCTGCAGGAGCGCTGTCAGCACCCGGCCCCCAGAGCAGCCGCCTCTCCCAGCCCGCCCCCCTGCACCGCTCTCACAGTTACCTCCACTGTTGTCACCAGCCCTCCTTTGTCTAGCAGTACAAGTAAGAAATTCAAGAAGAAATCCAAGAAGCACAAAGACAAAGACCGTGAGAGGGCCAAAGGGAAACAAACAGAAAGAGCCTGCAGCAGCAGTCCTCCTGTTGCGGCGGTGGAGGAGAGTCGCGCGGTGAGAAAGAGGCGCAGCGCTGAGGAAGTCATCGAGGAAGCTGTTGAGAAGAATCCTTACAAAGATCAAGGTATGACAGCAGATGCATTGTTTGCATAGCTGACCCACCGAGCAGACTACAAATTTAATATACTGAGTAATAAGTGATTCATACCTAGTGCAGTTCCTGTAAGTCCAGTTGGCCATCAGGTTTGACTTTAAGAAACTTTGACACTGTTGTCAGGTTGACTTGGAAACACTTTCACTAACAGCAGGAGTTTTATTATCGCTTCTCACGTCTCACTTTGCTTCACTCCGACTCGGGTGGAGCACATCCAAAAACAATTACCCTCTGACCCTCTGGCTCCATGAACAATTAGGTCTGACTGAAGTTAGACTTGGGGAATATATTATACTTTTGACAGCTGAATAGTGTTTTCCTGGACCAATCAGGTTTTTCCCATTTTGGTGTGTTATAATAACAATTAGCAGCATTAAAAGTTTTTTTTTTTTTTTCTGGTCTTCCTGTCATTAGAGCTCTGTAGTAATTTGTATTGCAAACAGTCACCACATTAGGAGAAGCAGAAGCTGTACAACAGGATGTTACTAATGTTAAGCAAAACAATTCATTGCCAAGTTGGCATTTTTTTCTATCAGATATCTTTGACCATTGTTAGTTAGCCCTACTGAAACAGCAGTCTCAGTCCATCTTCCTCACAGAATGATGATCCTAACTTGAGTCAGATTCCTGCAGGCTGCCAGCAATCCAAGTCAAAATCCAGCTTGTTACGTAGCAGAGATCAAAAACTATGCATGATAAAACAGAGCAACCTCACTGTAATATGCTCAGCTTTCTTCTTTTCTCTTGGTCTTATTGATCTTGCACAGCTGTGTCAAAGAAAATTGATATTCCTCTTTAAATGGCTTATTAAACACATCACTGATGCTGAAAATAACAGAGTTTTCTTCTCGCTTTCATGACAACTTTAAGGAAGAGAGTTGATGTTAGTGCATCTTGGTTGGGTTTAGGTTTTGGTGCTTTAACTGATGAAAGATTTTTGTTTCCATTCAGTTGATCAGGAGCCAAGGTGAAAATTCATCAAGGTTTTAAGTCATCTCTGGTTTTTAGTCTTTTAGCAAAAGTAAAATGTTTGTACATGTAATGACTGTCACTTTAGGTGGATTATGTTAGTTTTTAATAGCTGTGTAGTCCATATAACATTTTTTCCCCAAATTATTCTAAACTAAATCCAGAAGAGTATAATCCTCTAAATTTTTGTTGGATTTACAAAATGACCTTTTTTCAACTAACTTTTGAATAGAGAATTTAATTCAGGAAAGTCCTAAACACCATTCAGACAATCCCGTCTGTTTTAAAGGGTCCTGGTTTTGCATTATTATCCCCCAGTAGTAGTTTTAAAATTTGAGCTTTAAACCCCAGTCAGAGACTGGACAAGCTTCAAATTAGCTTGTGCTCTAAATACTTCGATTAAGTACATTGTTTTTATGTCCAGATTTTTTTTAAATTAATTACATCTGTTTTTTTCCCCAAAATTAAAAAAGAAATACACTAATGGGAGTTTTTCTCTTTAATATTTTTATCTGAAAGCATTGGCTTTCATCTAAAATCTGACTACTGGGTGGTTTTGACCATAGAAGAAGAATCCGCCATGAACAGGAACTGCGCAGGAAGTCTGAACTTAAGTCACTATTCTCTAGAAAATTCACTAGAAAATCCATAAATGCCATAATCAGTAGAGCAACCCTCTTCCGCCCTCTATGGGCTAATTAGGAGTATTGTACAGTCCAAAATTTAAAAAAAGATTCTTATAGTCCCCTCTTGTTTTCTCGTTTTTGTTTTACTTTCTTTACTTGGCATGGGGAATATAAAAGGATTTTAAATGAAAGGGAAAAAAATCTGCACTTTTGTTTTATTATTTGTATTCAGTGTATAAGTGACTCGTTAGTATGTGACTTACTAGGTGTGTGCTGAAACCCGATTCTGGTCATCAAACCTTTTTGAGGAAATATTTCTAGTTTTTATTATGCTGATGTTATTAAAGTGCATCACTGTCCAAAGGTTCAGTTTCACAGGACGTGGTCAGAAATGAGCTAAAAGTCAAAAAGGCAGGCGGTGAACTGCAGAGCTGAGTTCACTCAGCCAGTTCACCGCCATAATTTTGCAATCCACACGTTTTCATTATAATTTGCAATATTTTGAGATAATAAATCCAAATATTGATGTTACATTTAACCGTGCCACCCGGTTTGTTTAGTTTCTTGGTGAGCATTCATCGTGTTGAATGGGCTTCCAATTCAGTATTGACTTTTCTTTTTCCTTCTTGTCTTTTCAGTCAAAGAGAAGCCAGTCCAGTCCTCCGAATCTTCTTCCAAAACTGATATGCCCAACTATGTAGTGTGAGTTTTAATTTTCAATTTGACAAATAAAGAAAACAACTTTATTTGTGCAGAAATGGCATAGAGCACTGTTCTGTGTCCTTCAGAGTTTAGCTTTTTTTTCCTGCTCGGTCAGATTACAGAGAAGCTCAGCAGGTGCAAAGCTTCCTTGGATGAATCTGTAAAAATGATAAGTGCTTGGAAAGGTGGACTGACGGACAGTTTTCTGCTGACTG
This sequence comes from Girardinus metallicus, assembly GCA_903067095.1. NCBI lineage: Eukaryota > Metazoa > Chordata > Actinopteri > Cyprinodontiformes > Poeciliidae > Girardinus > Girardinus metallicus. Next base: position 4,533 of record CAEGAE010078661.1, on the reverse strand, counting down.
CACATTCACAGGAAGTACGCCCCGCTGGCGTCTCTCGACCAGAGACAAAGCTACAAAGACGACTTCAATGCAGAATACGACGAGTACCGTCAGCTGCACGCCCGCGTGGAGGGCATCACCAGGCGCTTCACTCAGCTCGACGCTCAGTGTAGGAAGCTGATTCCCGGCACCAAGGAGCACCAGGTCGGACTGAAGCACTGCCTCCATCTTTGAACAATAACGGCACATCATATTTACTAATGAGCCCAGGATGTATAATGTAGGGAGAGCTTCATACAACTTGTGGTCTGATAGTGAGGATTTGGATTAGTTTCTGTCAGTAAACCCACTCGGTTTAGGCAAAGAAATGATCCTGTTTCTGAATGCTTGTTTTTACTTAAACATTTGTTGATGTAGCTTAAAGTTTTTTCTGACATAAAATCATTTTTCTTAACAGAAAGTGCAAGAAGAGGTCTTGAAAGAGTACAAAAAGATGAAACAAGTGAGTAGTTCAACTGGCTACTGTAAAATTTGCTTTTCTGACTCTTGGCAGGCGGTGTGTTCTTTGACGGTAACCATTTGCCTTAATCCATTTTTATTCTAGTGATCTTCTATATTTCTGTAGATCTAAACACCAAGCCTTAATCAGCACGGGGCATTCCCTGAGAGCTACGATCCTACCACGTTTCGATGCATCCTTCTTCTTGCATAGCACATGAATGGCTCATCAGCAGGCCTCTGCAGAGCTGAATCACATGCTGATGAGGGAATGCAGGCTTTTCATTCTGATGTTTTGGAGAAGAGATGCATCCAAACATTACAGGAGAGTAGTTCTGGAAGACTAAACCTGGGCAAATCTGCTGTAAAACTTAAAAAAAAAAAAAAAGAAACGAAAATAAAAGTTTCTCCTGAAATGTCTTCAACCCCTGGATCTGTACCTCCTATATCAAGTTATAAGTAGTCCCAGACATAAAGTAGGAATCTGCAACAAGATTTGAAATAAGTTCTTTACTCTTCATCTAATCTGACAGAGATTGAGCTATTTTGCAAGGTTGTATGGGTAAACTCCATCTGTCATAGTCTCCTATTAGAGACACTTCAGTGGCAGCAAAACGTGGCTTTACATTCACACGTATTCCACATGTTACGATCTTTGTTTGTAGAAAGGTTTAAAAAGCAGAAACAAATATCTCTACCAGTACTTTGTGTTAGTTGGTCACACAAAATGCATAGAAGTTTGGTGTGAATATTTTTGCAAGACACTGTAGGATTTTCTGGATTTTTTTATTTTTTTTTGACTCAACTTATTTAATAGTGATGTCAGAAGGATGCGTTAAATTTTTAATAAAATGCTGTTTTAAACCCAGCAGGTAAAATTAGCTTTTAATCAATGTTTTACATATATTTCAGATAGGAATGGACATTATAACTGAGAAATGTGTCGCAAATATAAGCGTTTTATATCACGGTATCAGTAGTTTTAGATTTTTTTTTTGTTTGTCTTTAAATATCTAAAATTACTGGCTGTGTGACCTTATTCAGTTTTCACTCCACAGCGTGTTTTTAGTTTTAAGCAGAATACACCTGAAACTGCTGCTGCGCAAGTTACTCAACAGGCTGTTGCTAGGTAACCACAAGTTACTCAACAGGTTGTTGCTAGGTAACCAAAGATGCGGTACAGATCATTGATTTTATGTCCAGCCCAAATTTCAGAGACGAGTTAAACATTACTTGGCCTCGGGCTGCCCAAACCTGAGCCGCGGCACATGCGGCCTTACAGGGACGGACGTCGAGTCTGACCTTGAGTCTGACCTTGTGGATTTGCATTTCTTGCAGCACAACCCCAACTACCATGAAGAGAAACAGCGCTGTGAATACCTGCACAACAAGCTGGCCCACATCAAGCGACTAATAGCTGATTTTGACCAGCGCAGAGCCCAGGCCTGGTGTTGAGAAGCCAGCACCGATCAGTATTGTGAACGGAGTGTCAAACCAGGGTGGGAGTGACCAAACCCGCTCTTATTTATTTAACGCCTCTTCATTTCCTGCCCCTACGTCCTTCTCTCTCTCTCTCTTCCTATTCCTTTCATCCTTCATTCCCTCCCTCTTTTTTGATTCCACAGGCTCTTTAATAGCCTGCAATACTGAAAATCTCCTCCTCCCCCCTGCCCCCCCCACCCTACATCCCCCCCCCCCACCCCCACCGTGATGAATTTGCTCCTGTGGAATTGGTGCCACTGGGTCAGCAGAAAGGAGCAGCCTGCTTGTGTGAAATCTTCTGCTCTAACTTGTGAAGGACTCTCTTCAGACGAAAAGTATTTTTGAGCACCAGAGAGAAAATATCAACTTGTATTTAAGTGTAAAAAAAAAAAAAAAAAAAAAAACCCAAAGAGAAAAAGAGGGAAATCTATTTATTTTGCAACTCGTATTGAAAACAAGAATTAGCAGATGATATATTGTTTAATTTTTTTTTTTCTTGAGCAATGCAAAAAAAAAAAAAAGTGTATACCACAAGCCTTAGGTGTTGAATTTGTGAAGCCATTTTTGCACGCAAGATCCAGGCTTCTCATTTAGCTGAGATTTTTTTTTTCTGCTGCCTCGTTTTCCACTCCTCTCAAACAAAAACTGTACTGGAAAAACTGCTGCCGGAGCTGAGCGAAAAGGGAAGGAAACGAGGCAGCGGGGAGGAATCACGTGAGCTTTATGAGAAGTGGTAAAACGTGTGCGTGGGTGGTAGATAGTTAGTTGTGAAAGAAGGGAGAGGTTGGGGAAACCAAAGGCTTGTGATCCTGTGACACCTCTGGGTGGGTGGGTGGGTGGGTGTTGGGGGTCGAGGGGGCAGTATTCTTTGCACCAAATAATATTCACAATGCCTTACGGCGTTTGCATTTGGGAAAGTGGACTCGAGTCCACAGGCTATGCAAAGGAACTACAACTGCCTGAGAACCTGTTTATGTGTGAATGAGTGTATGATGATGATGGGAAGGGATACGGAGTCCAGAATGAGTGTGTGAGCGTACGGTTGTGAATGACATGGAGGAAAAAAAAGTTAGAAACGTGAAACCCCCCCCCCCCTCCCCCAAAAAAGAAGCTGCTATAGTCTGTTTACCAGCCGGTGCACTCAGGATCATCCCGGCCGGATACTCAGTAGCTGATCCTCTTTTTTTTCTTTTTTCCCCCCCTTCAGCATTTCCTTTCTCAACCATGGAAAGGGTCGCCTCCACCCCGTATTTATCCAGTGGTAAACTGTATATTTCAGTTTTTGAAAGAAGCCACCTCATCCGACAAAGGACCCATCTGTTCTTTGGGGGCTCCTTGTATTTAATTGTTGGTTTAAAAAGATTTCAGTTTTGTAAATTCCTCTGCATTGATGCAGATTTGTTTTCATGGATTGAATGGCTGGCTTCTGGTCTTTTTTTTTTTTTTTTTTTTTTTTTTTCCCCCCAAGAAGGGAAAAAAAAATGTTTACAGACTTGGAACGTTTGCCAAAGATGAAATGCCTTTCCGGTTCCGCTTCCGTGGAGTAAAGGTTCTGGTAGGAGAACAAGTTAAGGACATGTTAGGACAACAGATTTACAGAATGAGTCGTCTGTCTTAAATAAATGTTCAGAAATGTGAAGAGGATCAGCCTCTTCATCAAATCTGATATTGGACTACTAAGAGTTTGTTCCAGATCATTTCTACTGGCTGATTTCAATATTTTGGTTGTGGCATTCTTCCTTAAAGTCGGTCTCTGCAGCAGACTGGCTGTTTTGGGTTTCTGCCAGAATCAGTGGAAAAAAAAAAAAAAAAATCTCGTTTCTCCTTTCTGGTTACTTTTGACAGAAATATTAAAACCTGTATGTTTGGATGTCACAACATCTCACACAGATTTGGATGACATAAATTACATTTATTGAAAAAGGTGAATTCCTTGAGTTTATAGCATGCCTTCTCGCCCCAGCCCCGTCGACTGAGTCGTCCTCTTCAGCATTCCGAGGGTTTCTGTCCTCGTCAGAAATTTCCTTGAGTTTGGTTAGAACATGAGATGGCCTAATGTGACTTTATGTAATAAAGGGGTTTGACCAGTCTTGATGAGCAAAAAAATAAATAAATAAATACCCAAGCAAAACAAGAAAATTTGGACTGAAATGTCGTCTTGCTCTCCTGAAAATGTAAAAGACATTTCAATAAAAATCAACTTGGTTTACATGGAAATATGTCTCTGTCATTTTTAGGATGTCAGATGCTTTTCTGACATTCTGAACTTACCCCAACTTCTGGGCTTGGTCATTAGCCACTTGTTAAGTTATTCAGAAGTAACTCCAAAAGTTTTGTATATGGAAAATATATCCTCAAAGATGTGTACTTTGAGGTGGAGGAGTTTAAGTATCTCGGGATCTTGTTCGTGAATGAGGGTAGAAGGCAGCAGGAGATCGACAGGCGGATTGGCGCAGCGTCTGCAGTGAAGCGGGCTCTGTACCGGTCCGTCGTGGTGAAGAGAGAGCTGAGCCAAAAAGCGAAGCTCTCGATTTACCGGTCGATCTACGTTCCTACCCTCATCTATGGTCATGA